>JAXCGZ010004181.1:27500-40000 GCA_037179515.1 Halocaridina rubra
TCGAATATCAATAGTAACCTAAGTAAATTTGCAGTTGACACTAAAATAGGTAGAATTTTAAATGGAAAAGAAAACATTCATGCTTTACAGGAAGATCTAAATAAATTATCTCAATGGTCGGATAAGTGGCAAATGGAATTTAATGTTGAAAAATGTAAAGTAGTTTAAATGGGTAATATACAAGACTATGCGAGTTATAAGCTAAATAACCATGAAATCATGAGTTCTCAGTTTGAAAGGGCTTTGGGAGTTCTTGTGAGCAGTAATCTTAAGCCAAGAGAGCAATGTATAGCAGTCAGAAAGAGAGCAAAAAGAATTTTAGGATTTATCTCAAGAAGTTTTGGCAATAGGACGGAAAAAGTCATTTTGCAGCTCTATCATTTCTATAGTTCCTGAAAGTCACTCCTCCCGCCCCCTTATGGGGAGGTTTCTAACTAGCACGTGAGTTCTGCCCCCGGCAAAGTCTGACCCCTGACTAACAGACACGCTCTCTGTACGCCGTCCCCTGGTGGCGGGTCTTCGAGTGCGCACTTTGCCCTCTAGCGGCTATTGGTGTCTATATGAGATGCCGTACGACAAAGTAAACACAATAAAAAAGAGAAAGGGATGATACCTTACAGTGAAGAGAATGAGTATCAAGATCAGAAGTAAGAGAAGGGTCATTGATGAGTATGATTGCCTTAGATTCAACTCTATCAAGGAGATCAGTATACAAAGAAGCACCCCAGACTTGCAAGCAGTGTTCTAAGCATGGACAGGTAAGACCTTTATAAATTTAAGTAACTGTAAAGAAGAAAAGTAATGAAAAGAACGAAACAAAGCCCTCAATTTTTCTTATGCAGATATAGAAATTTGGAGTATTCAACTCCTCCAAGATAAGTTAAAGGCTATTTGAGTGTTTAATATGTTAAGAGAATTAAGAGGGTAATTTTCGTTATTTTCGAAGATAATAGGGCTATCAGAATGAGAAGAAGATAAAGATATAGCCAGCAACTGTGTATAGGAGACAATAAATTTAACTAAATTTTGGGCGCCTCACTCAGATACCCTCTTCAAATCGGAGTTGAGAATTGAAGACTAACCATTGTACAAAATGGAAATAAATGTTTGTTTGTTTGTTTGTTTGGTATAATACTGATTACGAGTAGGAGATGAAGGTTGTGAAGAGAAGGCACTGGAAAAATAAAAGGCAGAATCATCGGCCAAGGTGTTGAGAATAGAGGACGATGAGAAGCAAAAGAGTAATTAAAAGAACAGAGCCCTGTAGAACAGGTAACTGGGGAGCTAGCTGTTGTGCTGTCAGCAACCACAGACATAAAATGGTCAGAAAGAAAACTTGAAATCAAAGAGCAGAAAATATGGGTAAAGCCATAATCAGGGAGTTTGACCAACAGAGACTTATACCTGACTATTCCAAAAGCCTTAGAGATATCAAGAGTGGCGACCAAGGATTCCTAATAGTTCCTCAAAGAAGATGACCATACATGAGTAAGATAGGACCGGTCACCAGTGGAACTTGCCTTGTGGTAGCCGTCCTGGTAATTGGAAATAAGCGAGTTAGACTGAAGATGTTTCAAGAAGAGAGAATTGAGCAAAGTTTTGAATACTTTAGCAATGGCAAAGGTTAGGGCAACTGGTCGGTAGTTAGATGGAATAGAGTGGTGACCCTTCTTAGGAACAAGCTAAACTAGAGCTAGAGCTTGCTTCCAAGATGAAGGATAGATACTGTTTGACAGAGTGAGGTGAAAAAGATGGCAAAGCACGAGAGCCATTTCATCTGTAAATTCCTTAAGGAAACTTGCAGGGAAACCATTGGATCCAGATGCCTTGTTCATCTTTAGAGAGTGAAGAACCTTATGGACTTTGTGTGAAGAAAGAATAGGGTATGGCATAAGGCTAGAGAGGGGTAAAAAACGGGGAACAGGTGAACCGGAATCGCTTACAGTAGAGTAGGCATATAAATGAGAGCCAAAGAGAGTGGCTTTGTCAGTGGTAGAGCTGGCTATAGAACCATTAGGACAAATAAGAGAAATAAAGCTTGAGTTACAGAAGTTTTTGGATTGGTTTTTGGCTAGGGCCAGAAACACTTATCAGTGTGAAAGGAGTTAAGATCGTCAACTTTCCTTCTTAAAAAGGAAGCTTTAGACCTTTGAATCTGAGCAGTGCAGTGATTCCTAGCTGTAACAAAATGAGAGGCTTGATACGATCAGTATTCCCTTTTCCCTGACATGAACAGCAATGGAGTAGGTAAGCTCAAACCAAGGATTAGGGGGAGAAATAGTTTTCATAGAGAAGGGGGTGAATGCCTCCATTTCTGAAAAGCTATGATCTCGGCAGCTTTTAGGGCTACTTGATCAGGGCTGTGGGTATAAAAGCAGTAGTCACCCCAT
This sequence comes from Halocaridina rubra, assembly GCA_037179515.1. Classification (NCBI taxonomy): domain Eukaryota; kingdom Metazoa; phylum Arthropoda; class Malacostraca; order Decapoda; family Atyidae; genus Halocaridina; species Halocaridina rubra. The sequence continues at coordinate 29,891 of JAXCGZ010004181.1, forward strand.
GGGATGCCAAAGAGAAGGTTATGCAAATTATGAGGTTGATTACTCTCAATATACCAAATGCAGTAGGGAGTAGGAGAAATTGATGTAGAGGAAGCAAAAATGTGAGAGATTGAGATCAAACAGTGGTCAGATTTACCAAGAGGGGAAACTACAGAATATGAATAGTTTGAAGGATTAGAAGTAAGAATAGGTCAAGTTTGTTAGCTACATGGTTGTGGCGATCAGGAACACGAGTAGGACGTTTAATAATCTGCTTCAAATCTTGAGTAACAGAGAAAGCAAAGGTCTCACATTCTCCCCCATCAGCATAAGAAAAATAAAGCCACTTACTGTGGTATACACTGAAATATGCAATATAGAGAATTGCAGCATGTAGATGAGAAGACAGCAAATACTCGTGGTAAGAGGACAAATATACAAGGAAGGACACAAAGCCAGTGGAGTTGGGAAAGCATTAGCAGAAGCAAAGATATATAGTAGTTGTGGAGAGATAGATTCTCAGCTAAAGAACATCAAAGTCAGGAGATTCAAGGTCCATGAACCATGTAATAATAGTGTTAGTATTACAGTAGGTAAGGACATCACCTTTGGAACGAAAACGAGAAGACAGGTTGTAGTGAGAGATTTGAAATGGGTCTGGGTATGCGCAGCTAGATAGCTGGGTTTCAGAAAGATGGAGGAGGTCAGGGAGGGATGTAGCCAAGTGCTGTTCCACAGACGAAAAATTGGAATTCTGACAAGGATGTTGGAAAAGTGAAGAGTAAAAGAAGCAGATCGAATAGGAGGTGCTAGGTTATTGGCAGAACAATTACTACCACCAAGCATGTGTACCCTCATACCAATAGCGGATTTAGCAAAATCCCCGGGGATTCTTAGCACCCCTCTTTGCCGGGTACTGGGGGTGATAAGCTGTGAACATTCGATAATTATAGTAAAAGAGAGAGAGAGAGAGAGATGGAAGTATTGTGACTAGTCAAATGTAATGGGATAGTAATACGCCAAAATATTCGGTGTAGACGTAGACATAGGGAAAGAACTGTGCCAGTCCTAGTTAAGTCCGAAATACCTTCACTTGTAGTACTTCAATGGGTGACTAACCAAAAACATAAATTCATTTACTAAGTCCTGTACGATATTTTCTATAATAATGTTGAGACTTCTCAACATTCAAATATATTGTAGATATATTATCTTGGGCATTATTTTTCCATGTTATTTTGATAATAAATATTAATTTACTAAGTCACGTAACTTATATGAGAACTACTTAACCGAAAGTTTCAAATGAATTCTTTTTTATCTTGACATGTGTGGCGGGCACAACATCAAAGAATAGCCCCAACGTATTCCCTGCGACTAAAGGTGGACGGGGCGAGGGGACTGGGAATCCCTCCCTTGTATTTACCTCCCGTGAGACATCACAGAAGAAGGGGGGTAGAGGGGAGAGTAACTTCTCCCCAAGCTCTAGTTTTGTTTCTTCTTTGATGTCAGCTACCCCCCCAATGGGGGGAAACAGCCAAGGTAGATAGAATATTCTTTAGTACCTATTTAATTAAGTCATGTGCAGTGTCTTAAATTGACAAATGAAAGAAGGCTCATTGTATTTATCATATAAAATTGTGTCGTTTTTATCTTGTATTCTTTTCGTAAAAGTAATTTAGTCTCCATCACACTATAACACGCAATACCCGCATGCTCATGGCATTTGATTCCACAAAGCAAAATTCATATGATTTGCAAACAGGAAGCTTGGACACTTATCCTATTGTGGTACCTGCTGTTACGGGATTTAGCAACCTTTGGAAGTTTTTGTCCTGTTATTGTCACATTAGTTGGTTTTATCTTGTTTGCATGTGCTGAATTCAACACCAGCTGGCATTGACTTCAGCGCGTACAAACAAGATAAAATCAGTTGATGTTGCAATATCAGGATATCAGATGTCTGTAATTAGCTTAAATATCTTGCAGTATCTTATTTTTCTGCTGAAACATCTTTGTGCTATTTATCACCACCTTAGCTAACGGCCTTGGTATGTATATGCGTCCGCATCCGGAAAGCACAAACAACTTTTTTCTGAGAAAGATCCAAGAGATGTCGATCTTAGTTCAGTTGCCAACACGTATTAGCTGTATGCCATATACCTGGCCTCAGAGGTAGTACATTATTTTATTTGGCCTAATTCAAAGTTCTCATAAAATACTTGTGCTCCATTCAAATATCATTCTTAATTATGGCTTAAAAGTACATCCTTGTAGTGTGCTGACTTATAAACTACTTGTTTAGTAATATGTGTATATGGAATGCATACTATGTAGATTAGCCGAGAGTACACAGGTAGGCTATAGGAATTTCCGTTAATTCTCTCTCTCTCTCTCTCTCTCTCTCTCTCTCTCTCTGTCCGTTCCACTAACTACATTTTAACCGGATTTAGGTCTTAGATTGCAATCTCTAATGGTTGTAGAGTTTTGGTTTTAGCTTATTTGTTATAAACTTGTATATTTACTTACCTATTATTCAGTGAGCATTATATTTGTTTGGTCTGAGTTTAGTACTTCTCATAAATAATGTTCTTTTTTGTTTTGTTTTGCACTCTATATAAATAATGTTTGTATGAATAGCTGTATACATGTCGGTGACTATGTTTATCGGTCTTTTCTATGAGGAGTATTTGTCTGACTGTAGGGGTCTGCCTTTATGCCCTTGCATCTGTATATTTATTTAAGTCTGTTTATTTATCCATCTCTCCTTTTCATCCTCTTCCCTGAGTTTGATTCAAGTACCAAATGAACCAAAGTGGTGTTATTTGACCTCATTTATCTATTGGGTGCTACGGCACGGAATCAACTGAATATTTCCGAAATTTACAATGAAGTGATTGTTTGAATTTGTAGGTTTTTAAAGCCTGAATTTTCAATTTCTATATTAGGGTTTTTATTCTTTTTTTTTTTTTACTTATATCTTGTACATTTAGTCAGTGGGATAAAGAAAAAAAAAACTAATTCAACTTCGTGCTCGTCTTAGCTCCGGCTACCCCTGAAAGGGTCAGCGCAGGTAAAAACCATGTTATCGTAAGGCCTAGGGCCAGTTCCAGACACTAAACTCCATGAGGCTAGTGAGGCACAGTGCCAGCTTCTTCTTCTTCTTCTTCTTCTTCTTATTATTATTATTATTATTATTATTATTATTATTATTATTATTATTATTGTTGTTGTTGTTGTTATGAATATTATTAGTGTTGTTGCTGTATTTGTTATTGTTCTTGTTATATATAAGATTTATCCGTCAACTGGAATGTCTATGGTTATCGGCATTAAGGCAAAATCATTAGCATTGATCTATATGGACAACAGGTAATCAGTAAACTGGGGGAGAGGAAGGCAGAACACGAATAAGTGTATGTGATTACCTAATTGTGATTACCTAATTGTGTTTACGGGAAAGAGCCCAAAGCTCGTATCTTCCCGTCTCCTGATCGCTTCCATTTTATACTTAGTGATACTTATCATACCTGTCCTTAAGAACTATGGATTGAGATAGCATTAACTACCTCCTCGCTTAGCGAATTCCAATTATCAACTACTCTTACACTGAAAAAGTATTTCCTTACATCTGCGAAGAAGTTTTCTTACGAAGCTTCAAACTATGACCTCTAGTTCTAGAGCCAGCCATATCAAAATATCGATCCCTATCCACTCTATCATAACCATGAAGGAATTTAAAGACTGTCACCATATCCCCCCTCACTCTTCTAGCTTCGAGTGATGGTAAGTCTAATTCCCTCAGCCTCTCATCATAACTGGGATTGCGTATTTCTGGCACCAGTTTCGTGGCATGTCTTTGAACTTTTTCAAGCTTAGCTATGTGCTTTTTCAAGTGCGGATTCCAAAAGGGGGCTGCATATTCGAGTTTTGGCCTCACATAGGTTACATAAATATTTATGAACATTTCCTTGTCCATGTGCCTGAAGGCTACCCTTACATTTGATAAGAATGCATATGCTGCCCTTACTATGCCATTTATATGTATTTCTGGAGACAAATCTGCCAATATGTTTACTCCTAGATCTCTCTCATTTTCTGTCTCTTGAAGTTGTACTCCAGCCACCGAGTAGTCAAGCTTGGGCCTTCTTGCACTTGTACCCATTCTCATTACCTTACATTTTGAAGTATTGAATTTCATTAGCCACTTTTCTGACCACTCATGCAGATTATTTAGATCCTCCTGAAGTTCTCTACCATTGTTCTCGTTTTTTACTTTCTTCACAATCTTTGCATCATCTGCAAACATATTCATGAATGAATTTACACACTCTGGTAGGTCATTTACATATACAAGGAACAAGAGTGGCCCTAAAACTGAACCCTGTGGAACTCCACTACTAACTCTTCTCCATTCAGACACTGAGTGTCTTACTCTAACCCTCTGTTCCCTTCCTTCTAAGTAAGTTTTTATCCATTCCAAAACATTTCCACCTATTCTAGCCATTGATTGCAGCTTCCTAATAAGTCTCCCATGTGGAACAGTATCAAACGCTTTCTGGAAGTCTAGGAATATGCAATCTGCCCAGCCCTCTCTTTCCTGTAAGATTTGGCTTACCTCATCATAAAATTCTAATAAGTTTGTTACTGTTGATCTACCTTCTCTGAAGCCATGTTGCCTCACTGACAAAAAGTTGAAGGATTCCAAGTGAAGAGAGATATGTTTCCTTAGTAGTTTCTCCATAACTTTGCAAACTATGCTGGTCAAGGAAACTGGTCTATAGTTCAGAGCCGTATCCCTCCTTCCCTTTTTGAAGATAGGTATCACATTTGCTTGTTTCCAGCATCTTGGAATCTCCCCCGACTCCAGTGACTCCTTAAATATGATACTTAGTGCCACTGATATTGTGTTTGCGCATTTTTTAAGCACATGAGGGGATATGTCATCAGGACCTGTAGCTTTATGAACATCTAAATCCATCAGCGCTTTGCATACCTCTGTGGCTGTAAGGTTGATGTTCTCTAATACCGGCCCTTGAGCTTCTATCACTGCAATCTGAGGGGGTGGGGTATTTTCTACTGTAAATACTGACTGAAACTCCTTGTTCAATTCTTTGCAGATCTCTTCATCCGTTTCAGTGATGCTTCCATCCGCTCTCTTTAGCCTTAAAACCTGTTCTTTTACCTTCAGTTTTCCTCTGATAAAGCTGTGGAAAAGCTTGGGATTTTCTTTAGCCTTCCTGGTGATGTCCCTCTCATAGTCTCTCTCTGCCTCTCTCCTTTTACTTAGGTAGTCATTTCTTGCTCTTTTGTAGGTTTGCCAGGCATTTATGTTTTTTCTCCTCCTATACCTTTTCCAGCATTTGTCTCTCCACTCCTTAGCTCTTTTACACCCATTATCGAACCATTTCTCTCTGGCATGAATTACACCTACTTTGGTGACAGGTATGCAGCAATCTACTATCTTCCCATATTTCTCACAAAAGATGTCATACATTTCTTGTACAGATTTGTTGTAAAATAAGGTTCTCCAGTCAATAACTGCAAAAAGCTCATTCATTTTGATGTAATCTCCTTTCGGATAGTTCCTCCTCATGTCCTCAGTGCCTCTACTCTCAGGAAGAATATCTTCAATGATATACTCCATCAACAACACACAGTGGTCACTCTTTCCAATTGGTGGTTCATACTCAATTTTTTCAATATCCAACACATTATCTGTGAACACTAGATCAAGTAGTGATGGCTCATCCCCACCCCTGGCCCTTGTTGGTTCCATTACATGTTGGTGTAGGAAATTCCCTTGTACGCAATCTAGGTGTGGGTGTGTGCGTGTATGTGTGTGTGCGCGTGTGTGTGCTTGGGGGAGAGAGAGAGAGAGAGAGAGAGAGAGAGAGAGAGAGAGAGAGAGAGAGAGATTCATTTTCATCAGTGATTTCTTTGCGTTTTTGCTTCACCGCTAATATTCGAATTCGAGACCGTCAATTATATCACACACACACACAAAAAAAAGATCACAGGTAAAAATTCACAGATTAGGGTAGGTTAAGTCAAGTTTTGTTAGGTTGGGTTAGGTTAGGTTTAATTCACTAACATTTTTCTGTGACATTTTACCTGGATTTTTAAGAGCGCATCTTACTTATATTTAGTAAATATAATGCTAATTACTCTCTCTCTCTCTCTCTCTCTCTCTCTCTCTCTCTCTCACTCTCTCTCTCTCTCTCTCTCTCTCTCTCTCTCTCTCTCTCTCTCTCTCTCTCTCTCTCTCTCTCTCTCTCTCTCTCTCTCTCTCTCTATTTACCTATCTATCTATCTATCTATCACATAGATACTCTTCCAATAATAATAATAAAAATAATAATAATAATGTCATCCTATTCCTTCAGAAAATCCTTCAACCTTATAGAAATGTCGGGAAAATGATTATCACTAACTTCTCTGCAGATGTTTTTGGCTGCAGAATCATGTTTACCCATTTAGTTTTTATTATATATGCTCTCGTTATCTTAATGTTTGTGCTGGCCGGAAACAATGAGGTTCAAGTTACAAATTGCAAAATGTGGGATTTTCGCACTTAAGATCCCTAACGTGATCTTTGTAAATTAATGCAGAGATTATTCCAGTCTTTGTATGGAGATCACGAAAGTTCCTTCTTCTTCTTCTTTTCTACATCTAGTAGAATCTTTTGTTCCTTTTTACAAAGAGAGACTAGTGTGTTAGCCGATTTTATTTATTGATTATGTCTGCTATTAAAAATATGTGCATAAACAAAAAAAATGCTTTTTAAGTATATATATATATATATATATATATATATATATATATATATATATATATATATATATATATATATATATATATATATATATATATATATATATATATATATATATATATATATATATATATATATGACACACACACACACACACACACACACACACACACACACACACACACACACACACACACACACACACACACACACACACACACACACTATATATATATATATATATATATATATATATATATATATATATATATATATATATATATATATATATATATATATATATATATATATAAGAACATAAGAATAGAGGAGCTAAATGACAACCTAAAGGAATTAGATGTTAGTTCACTGCTATCTTCTGAGAGAGACGAGATTGCTGCTTGGAATGTTCAGATTAAGGAAAACATTGAACAGTTCAGAAAAGAGTTCCAGGAGCTGAATATGGAAAATGATGCCATGAAAACGTCCTTTGCTGATGCACTAAAGGGGAATGTGGCAGTAAAAGAGGCTGTAAAGGTGGTGGCACTGGAAAACATACAAACAGTTGACTATAAAGAGACAGTAATCGAAAAAATGAAAGACGTTGTGATGGAAAGGGCAAACCCACTCATCAGACAGGCACTTGATAAGGAGAAGACAGTGGTAATCTCAGGCATAAGTGAATCCCAGGAGCCAACATGGCAGGGGAGACTTGAAGAAAATAAAGCTAGGGTTGTAGACCTGATAAGAAAGCTTGGAGTAGTATGTGGTCCTGAGGATATTGTAAACATACACCAACTAGGTAAATATTCGAGGGAAGGAAAGCTGAGACCAACAAAAGTAACCTTTGAGAGAGGGGAGACATGTAGGGAAATATTGTTGAGAAAAAAAAGTCTAAAAGACCTTCAAGAATGCAAAGAAGTGTTCATTAGACGATACAGAACACAGGAAGAGATGGGAAAGATCAAAAACTTGTTGCAAGAGGCAAGAAGGTTAAATGATGAAAGAAATGAAGAAGAGAAGAAAAATTTTCGTTACGGAATACTTCCAGACAAAGGGGAGATAAAGAAGATAATGACAGAAGATCAGGGGATGGGGCCTCATTAAGATTGTTATACACAAATGCTGATGGATTAGCTGGTAAGGCAGTAGAATTAAAAGATAGGATTCACAACAGTAAGGCAGATATAGTAGCAATTACAGAGACTAAGTTGAGTGAGGACATAAACAGTGTCACAGTTTTTCCTAAGGGCTTCAGAATACTAAGGGTCGAAAGATCTGAGAGGACTGGTGGAGGGATAGCACTGCTCATAAGTGAGAGGATTCAAGTTGAAGAGATAAACTTGGCTATAGAAAGTGAGTTCAGGGAATTTCTTGTTGCTCGCATAAATACTGGGTCAGAGAGCATTATAATAACTGTTGTATACAACCCACCAAGGAACCAAAATAGGCTTGAAATTTATGAGGAAAGTCATATAGGTACGATTGAAGTCATAAACTCAGTTGTTAACATGGCGCGGGAGAAAAAATGTAGGATTTTGATTATGGGAGACTTTAATCATAAAGAGATAGATTGGATAAATCTTGACCCACACAGTGGTGAGGACTCCTTTGGGGCAAGATTCCTAGATTGCGTACAAGGGAATTTCCTACACCAACATGTAATGGAACCAACAAGAGCCAGGGGTGGGGATGAGCCATCACTACTTGATCTGGTGTTCACAGATAATGTGTTGGATATTGAAAATATTGAGTATGAACCACCAATTGGAAAGAGTGACCACTGTGTGTTGTTGATGGAGTATATCATTGAAGACATTCTTCCTGAGAGTAGAGGCACTGAGGACATGAGGAGGAACTATCAGAAAGGAGATTACATCAAAATGAATGAGCTTTTTGCAGTTATTGACTGGAGAACCTTATTTTACAACAAATCTGTACAAGAAATGTATGACATCTTTTGTGAGAAATATGGGAAGATTGTAGATTGCTGCATACCTGTCACCAAAGTAGGTGTAATTCATGCCAGGAAATGGTTCGATAATGGGTGTAAAAGAGCTAAGGAGTGGAGAGACAAATGCTGGAAAAGGTATAGGAGGAGAAAAAACATAAATGCCTGGCAAACCTACAAAAGAGCAAGAAATGACTACCTAAGTAAAAGGAGAGAGGCAGAGAAAGATTATGAGAGGGACATCACCAGGAAGGCGAAAGAAAATCCCAAGCTTTTCCACAGCTTTATCAGAGGAAAACTGAAGGTAAAAGAACAGGTTTTAAGGCTAAAGAGAGCGGATGGAAGCATCACTGAGACGGACGAAGAGATCTGCAAAGAATTGAACAAGGAGTTTCAGTCAGTATTTACAGTAGAAAATACCCCACCCCCTCAGATTGCAGTGATAGAAGCTCAAGGGCCGGTATTAGAGAACATCAACCTTACAGCCACAGAGGTATGCAAAGCGCTGATGGATTTAGATGTTCATAAAGCTACAGGTCCTGATGACATATCCCCTCATGTGCTTAAAAAATGCGCAAACACAATATCAGTGGCACTAAGTATCATATTTAAGGAGTCATTGGAGTCGGGGGAGATTCCAAGATGCTGGAAACAAGCAAATGTGATACCTATCTTCAAAAAGGGAAGGAGGGATACGGCTCTGAACTATAGACCAGTTTCCTTGACCAGCATAGTTTGCAAAGTTATGGAGAAACTACTAAGGAAACATATCTCTCTTCACTTGGAATCCTTCAACTTTTTGTCAGTGAGGCAACATGGCTTCAGAGAAGGAAGATCAACAGTAACAAACTTATTAGAATTTTATGATGAGGTAAGCCAAATCTTACAGGAAAGAGAGGGCTGGGCAGATTGCATATTCCTAGACTTCCAGAAAGCGTTTGACACTGTTCCACATGGGAGACTTATTAGGAAGCTGCAATCAATGGCTAGAATAGGTGGAAATGTCTTGGAATGGATAAAAACTTACTTAGATGGAAGGGAACAGAGGGTTAGAGTAAGACACTCAGTGTCTGAATGGAGAAGAGTTAGTAGTGGAGTTCCACAGGGTTCAGTTTTAGGGCCACTTTTGTTCCTTGTATATGTAAATGACCTACCAGAGTCTGTAAATTCATTCATGAATATGTTTGCAGATGATGCAAAGATTGTGAAGAAAGTAAAAAACGAGAACAATGGTAGAGAACTTCAGGAGGATCTAAATAATCTGCATGAGTGGTCAGAAAAGTGGCTAATGAAATTCAATACCTCAAAATGTAAGGTAATGAGAATGGGTACAAGTGCAAGAAGGCCCAAGCTTGACTACTCGGTGGCTGGAGTACAACTTCAGGAGACAGAAAATGAGAGAGAT
>JAXCGZ010004181.1:45000-72501 GCA_037179515.1 Halocaridina rubra
ATGTTCACTCCTACATTGCTCGCATTCTCAGTCTTAAAGTTCTGCTCCTGCTTTTATTTCATTTTTTCAGTGTGACAACAGGACAGGCAAAAAACTGCCCTCATCAATAAAGGCTCGGGCGCGAGAAAAATTTAAGACGAAGGGAAAAGAAAAAGGTTATGGACAAAGCAGAGATGAGGTAATGATACACTGTCGCATAACTGAAGATTTGCTGAAATTATATGAAATCCTGAAACCTGAAACCTGAAGCAGGTCCTGAAGAGAAACATGTGAGGCTAGAGGTCAAAGGTGAAATTGAACGCTCTCTCAAGTTTTTTGCTGGGATGAGGCCAATATTAAAAGGGTCACGAAGATCAGCACCCGGCGCCAAGTGCCTCAAGAGGGTGTGAGAGAGCCAAACAAATCCTCTATTCCCAATACCACACACGAACATTTGACCTATATGTATGTACATGACCTGGGGAGATACCCAATGGCAATAGACAATTGCCACCCTCTCCTTTGCAATAGGCTTGTTGAAATATCTCCTCCCCAAAATAGGAGGGACTCCACTTCGAACCTGGAGTTAATTTGCAGGACTGGATGTCACTTGAGTTTATTGGTAGGACTGGATGTCAAGCCACGCCCTGCCCTTGGGGTATTTCAAGAAGCCTCCGGGGCAGACACAGTTAGTTAGAACTTTGCCTGGGGCACGAATAATATCATAGATTTTGTTGATCATAGGGCGGGGGCATTGAGGCTCGAATCTGTATACTCAATAAAGTAAGAAAAAGGAATCACCACTTGTCCATTCTTACCTTGTACCCGTCTGGTACTAATATTAACGTAGTGAAAAGAATTCATCACGACAACTGGTGGCAGCACAGTACGGATCAGATGCCTGGAAAAAAGTACATCAAGAGACAGGTGAATGCCAGTGCAGACCCGTGCAAAGAAAATAAGAATGGCAAACGCACAAGACCAGTTCCTCCCAAGTCAGGAAATGGGCGACGAGGAAAAAGACCGGAAAATTCTCGAATTGGAGGAGCAAGTGCGGCGCCTACAAACACGCGCCGACGCCGCTCCGTCGAGAAGGAGCCTGGTCGACGACGACAACACCGACAGCGAAACCGACGCCTCAAACAGTGATGAACAGCCTGCCGCTCCGAGCCCCGTGGTGACACAGGGAACGCAGCAGGCCATGCCCCCTATCCGTGCCCTGGTTGTAAAGGTGCCTCGAGTCAAAGATTCACTTTTATACTTTGACGGCGCAAACGTGAAAGGCCTCGAGTATCCATCCATATTTCCCGCAGCCGATTTTTTGACACACTTGGGTCTGCGGATGAGGAGCGCCGAGTGGACCGACGAGTACCGAATTAACGAAGTAGTACAAAGGTGCACCGGATTCGCGGCCGACACCCTCGGCAGAGACGAATGGTCGGAAATAAAACAGCGGGAAACTTTTAAGGATCGGTTCCAATATATGTTCACAGTCCGACAGAGCGAAGAAACGCTCATATCTAAGATTCAAAACAGTCCCCGAAGACATGGAGAACAGTTGAGTTGGTACGCGAGTAGGATTGAAACGTTAACAGGGTCAGTGAGTGAAATTGTCGATAACACGTACATGCGACAAAGTATTGTGCGAAGCGCCTTACGGAAAACTGTTCCGGAGAGGTGCCACTTTCTGTTGAAGTCCAACATCCCGGTCCCCGATCTCGTGCGTCTACTGCTGAATTGGTTCGAGAGCCACCCTGGTCATGGGCTTTTGGAAGAGGAAATTGATAGGGAAAGACTCTTAGGGCCGGCAGCGGTCCCCGTCGCAGCCATGGCGTACGACCGAGGACCGAGATTCCGAGACAAGAAGGCAGGACGGTGCGCAAAGTGTTGCGGCATAGGTCACCCCCAGGATTGGTGCGTGGAAATGGCCCCACCGGACATAGTCTGCTACAACTGTCTGGGGGCCGGACATCGGGTTAAAGGATGCCCCTCGGCAAGGATAACTCACGGAGTTTGGCAACGGGCGACCCAGAAAAAAAAAACGCCAATGCCCCGACGGGAGCCTCCAGCGAACGGTCTGAACACCTCCGGTCGAGGAGCTATCGCTCCTCCCCAACAAGAAGACGTGGACATCACAAGACCACCTCCTCAGCGCAGATAAGTACTTGTAGTTTCTATCTAATGAGTAATGGGAACTTGCTAATAGAAATTGTGGTCGGTGGAGTCCGCCAAATTGCTTTGTTAGATACTGGCTCAGCCGTATCATTAATTGACCGTAGTATTGTTGCAGACCCCATCACTAAATTAGATACTCCAGTAGTTATTACTACTTTGGGCAATAATACCCCGAACTTTGTTTGAGTTAAAGAAGTGGTGAAACCCGTGATTGCATTTGAAGGGTGCCCCACAATATTTAAATGTGCTTTTCTTGTTGTATCTAGGCTAAGTGTTGAACAGGCGAAAGTAATAATTGGTTTCGAGGACATGGTAAAAATGGGAGTCAGTATTGTTAATACACGCGATGAAACTACCGTAACGGTAAATGATTGCGAACGAAATAGTTGCACGTTCCGCGAGCGCGTCAGTGTCTGCAAGCGTGTTGCAAGAGAAAAACGATAACTACATCATGACGCTTCGGGAAGAAATTATTGAGAGCGGTACTGCATGAGTTTTAGAAGTTATTACCTCGCGAGTAATCCTGAACGCTCGAGCCTTATGCGCAGAATTTGTCGGAGAGTATGCGGATTTTTTTCCTAATAAATTGCTAATGGTTCCCGAGGGATCGCTGAAATTAACTATTATGTGTGCGAATATGTCGCCGATCCCGCTAGTTATTTCTAGAAACATGAAAGTCGCCGAATTCGAAGAAGTGCGCGAGTGTTACAGTGTAAATTTCACGAGGGTAGCGGAAGACCCCGAGCGTATCATAAATTTGCAGGCGTTAGCGAGAGGACTGAGCACTGCTGAGCATTCTACTTTTATGACTGAACTTGTCGCTAAATATCATGATGTATTTGCTTTAGATAATGACCCCCTTGGAGAATGCACTCTCATGCCTTTTGATAGGGTTTTGTCAAACCCTATCGCACTCCGTTTGTATACGAAAAAAGGTTAGAGGAAATGGTATCTGATTTAGAGAAAAAGGGTGTCATTAGATTGTCTAAAAGCCCTTGGCACAGCCCCATAGTAGTAGTTAAGAAGAAAGAGGGAGATCTTCGATTGTGCGTGGATTTCCGCAAACTAAATTTGCTCGCCGAAGGCGATAAATTCCCCCTCCCCATAACTGAAGATGTACTGTGTCACGTCAGCGGCGCTAAGTATTTTACCACTCTCGACCTCCTGGCGGGTTACCACCAGGTAGTCTTAGAAGAGAAGAGTAAAGCGAAGACCGCTTTTTCAGTAAATAATAAACTCTATGAGTATAATCGTTTGCCTTTTGGGTTAAAAAACGCCCCCAGTCATTTTAGCAGACTCATGACAGCCGTGCTTTTGGGTCTCATCGGTAACGCCGTGTTAGTGTATTTGGATGATTTAGTTATAATCGGACAAACCTTTGAAGAACACGCCAGGAATCTCATTTCAGTTTTAGAAGCCTTAAGACAGAATAACCTGCGCGTGAAATTGTCTAAGTGCCAGTTTTTCAAAGCAGAAGTAGAATTTCTCGGACACAAATTGTCATCCGCGGGTGTGGCAGTATTACACAATGAGGTAAAAGCCATCGAAAAGTTTGCGCGGCCCAAAACATGTAAAGATGTTAGATCATTTCTCGGACTTTGCTCGTATTACCGTAAATTCATTGAGAAGTACGTGGACATTTCCCATCCCTTAGACAGGCTCCGAAATGCTCACCAGATTTGCTGGACGTCCGAGCACGAGACCGCATTCGTAGCTTTAAAGAAAGCCCTAATGTCCACTCAAGTACTCGCTTATCCTAAATTTGATCGGGCGTTTTACGTCATGTGCGACGCCTCCGACGTTGCGATCGGCGGAGTAATATCGCAGGACGATGACGAGAAAAGAGACCGCCCCATTAGTTTCGCTTCCCGGGTGCTCACAGACACTGAGCGGCGATATTCTACCATCGAACGAGAGGCACTTGCTATCGTGTTCATCCTAGAAAAGCATAAATATTTCCTACTCGGATATCCAGTAATAATTCGTAGCGATCACCTGCCTTTAAAGTACGTGTATGCAAACCCGCTAAATAACCAAAGGCTTTCCCGATGGCTGTTAAGACTTATGCAGTTTAATATACAGGGGTTCGAGTATGTACCCAGAAAAAGTAACAAAGTAGCAGATGCCCTGAGCAGGGGAGTGCGGGAAGTCCCCGCCCTGGCCATTACCCGTTCAATGAGGAACGCGGGTCATCGGACTGTGGACACGAACCGTCCGGCAACTGCGGGAGCCGATCCCGATTCCGCACACACATTCCTTCAGAGTGATGGGGAAAATCATCCTTGCAAGGTAACTAAAAGCGTGAATGGGGGAAGTGAGGGTGAGCGAGGACCGAGTGAAAGTTGCGAGACTGAACTTGAGAGTGAGCGAGCAAGTATTAATGAGTGGGGGGAGGGCTCTTGTGGGTGGAATCGAGAGGAGCTCGTAAGGAAGCAGGACGGGGATGCGTTGTGGGGAGAAGTAAAGAAACTCTTACAAGGAATAAATGGCGAAGTCCCTGTTAAAATTCGACGCCAAATAAATTCATTCGTAATAGAAGGTGGAATCTTGTACAAAATGTTTAAGAGAAAAAACGAAGAGGGGGGATACACGGCAGTACTCCCCGAGGACTTCCACCATCACGCCCTCTTTCTGTGTCACACGAGTCCCTCAGCCGGCCATATGGGAATTGAGAAAACGTATCGGTTGCTAAGTACCCAATTTTATTGGAAAGGGATGTATAAGGATGCTGTAGAGTATGTAAAGAAATGCCACATGTGCAACTGCTTCAAAAGACAGCCTAATACTGTTCCCCCTGCCCGGATTTGGCCGCGATGCAGTTTTAAATGGGAGAGAGTCCATTGCGATTTGATAGGCCCCTCGCCCCGATCATATGATGGCTACTTATACATATTCGTACTCACAGACGAATGCACAAGATATACCTTCACGTATGCGATGAAGGATAAGAGCGCGGCTTCGGTCGCTGTTGCCCTGTACCAGTTTATATTAGTATTTGGATTCCCTCGAGAAGTCGTAACTGATAATGGACGCGAATTTATGAACGAAGTTTTCAAGGGGTTATGCGAGTTAGCACGAGTTCGCCATGCCGCGGTCCATGCGTATCGGCCGCAAGCTAACGGGTTAGTAGAGCAACGAAATGCCTCCATTATTACACTATTACGTCAACTCGCTGCCTCTGACCCCCAAGGATTGAACCTGCACCTGAAGCAGGCGGAGCAGGCCCTGAATTTCGCATATCATAAATCCATCGGAGACTCCCCCTATTTCTTAGTGTTTGGGGAAGATCCCAAATTACCCTGGGACACCTTCGCCACGCAAAAGCTCTTGCCTGTGTATGATATTGAGAGTCTTCGAACGTATATGATAAATACCGCCAGAAAGACCTACGAACTTACGGCGGCCATCCTGGATAAGCAGAAAGAGAGATATGCAAAAGCGTATGATCTCAGGCATAGTACGAAGAGGCATGAAGCAAAAGTAGGTGACCGAGTCTACATGAAAAATGTTAACCGCCAGCATAAAATGTCCCCCTTGTATCTAGGTCCATATCGGGTATTGGAGATAGCACATGACAATATAACCCTTAGAGATTTACGCAGTGATAAAATTTGCCATTTTCATTCCAGCTTGGTCATAAAGAAAGAATGGGAGCTGACAAGAAATGACAACAAAAATGTTACACAGCCTTTTCCCGTATTTGAAAGAGCGGAAGTTGATCCGGAAGACGAAGGAACAGGGGAGAAAACAGCGCCCACATACGCACCCCCCCTCGTAAAAGCTAGTCAGCCGGAGCCCTAAAGGCAAACCTTAGGCAGCATAAGAGCAGAAAAAATAACAAAATAAAAGGGGTGGTAAAAATAAAAAGTACCCCACCGTGCGTAAGTATGAGCAAACAGACAGAACGGTCATATGTCGAACTTCTCCCCATTCCGAAGGTCATCCTGTTGTATAGTAATTCAAATAAGTCAAATTCGAGATAGTAAAAGAATATATATATTTTCTGTTTTAAGTTTTTCATGTGCAACTCCTTACGAGATTATGAAACTTAAGCAAATTGCATTTCTTTACTGTTGCTAATGAAATATACTTTTTGTATTTATTATTGCATACACAGAGACAGACTTTTGATATTATTTCAGATTCACGTTTTTTTTGGGTTGTAGTTTTTAGTATGGAAAAAAAATATCTTTAAAATCTTTAAAATCTTAATCCCTTTGAGATATTGTAATTAAAGAGTTTTGAAAAGATTATCTAGAAATAATTATTGTTAATCACTGTCACTGTCGTGAATTTATAATTACATTTGAGCTAAATTAAGATAATTGTGATTACCAGAATTTATATGTTGAGTTTTAAATTTAAAAATTAAGAATACTGAAGTCATTATAAGACGTCTGTTACGAAAAAGATATTTGTACTTTTGTTGATAGTAGTAGAGATATTGTCACATATGATTGTAATATTTTGCTATTACAGTATGTCCTCAGCAATATTAAACAGAAAGGAATAAATTTATGCTTCGACGTTTCTGCAGTTGTACACTAAGTTCTTTTGCTTTTTTGTTTTTGTTTTTGTTAATCGGGAATAAGAATAGCCCTTTGACAATAAACGTAATACTCTACTAATAGTCATTCATCACGTTTGTTCACTTTCAATTGTTTATTTATTCTTTTATTATGTAGAGATACTCTGCGACAATTTAATTTTTTATTTTCAGTACATGTAAAGGAAGGAAGCCCGTCTCGCCTGACCGCGACGTATTTCAAGGTCGCCCAGCTCTCTCTCTCTCTCTCTCTCTCTCTCTCTCTCTCTCTCTCTCTCTCTCTCTCTCTCTCTCTCTCTCTCTCTCTCTATCTATCTCTCTCTCTCTCTCTCCTACCTTTCACTCTACTCTGAGACTGACATAGGATCCTCCCGATGCTAAAAGAATGTTGCCGTCATTGATTCTTTTTTTGTTTTTTTTTTCCAGCGAAGCTAGGCGATAACTGTGCCTACATTTCATTTCAGTTGATAAATTTTTACATGCTGTTATTGCATAAATATTGATAAGACATCGGTAGTACCGACTTTTGCATAAATACTTTCGCCACATATCGCAACTGTTTAGAGAATAAACAAAACTCCCATTGACAAATTGGGGAGCCCGAAAGTTGCCACATGCTTTATATATTTACATAGATTATGACAGCAGGAATTTGAATAGTAAAAGAGATTGTGTTAGAATGATCATTACTATGAAATATAAGTATAGAACTCCGTTCTTACTTCTGAATGCCAGTCTCCACTATATATATGGCTATTCCTGATTCAGTATTTTTTTTTTATTATTCTTATATTGATCATGATTATTAGTAATGTTATTATTATGATGACTGGTATTGTTGCTATCTCTCAACGGCCTGTTGCTAATTATTATTTTTTGAAATGCAATCAGCACCAACCTGATGATTTGTATCTTTTATCTGAATTCATACTTGATATTATTGCAGCCACTACTAATAAGAATATTTCTTTAGTGGCTTTTCTCAGCATTTAATGTTAGTTCTTTTTTTTATGTCTGTAGTAAAGTAATATTACGTATCAGTTACCCAGCTATGTCCTAAGTGTTTGGGAATCCTAATCTAATGATGTAGGCAAATGTGCAAATAAGGAAAATATTTCCAGGCAGCCCCGACCAGCAAGTTCTAAAAGTCTTTAGATTTTGTTCTCTCTCAAACAAGTCCCTGTTGCCCATTGAATAGAGATTGCAATCACTTGCAGTTGCAGGGGAGGCAAAGTATAGCCTCAGATTACCAACGTATGGCCATTGCTGGTACCCCGAAGTCATAGGGAACCTTTCTTACAACTGTAGTAGTGACATAGGTTCAAATTTTCATCCCAAGGTCTGCTTCGAAGGTACGTGTGTGATTACCTAATTGTGATTACCTAATTGTGTTTACGGGAAAGAGCACAAAGCTCGTATCTTCCCGTCTCCTGATCGCTTCCATTTTATACTTAGTGATACTTATCATACCTGTCCTTAAAACTATGGATTGAGATAGCATTAACTACCTCCTCGCTTAGCGAATTCCAATTATCAACTACTCTTACACTGAAAAAGTATTTCCTTACATCCTGCGAAGAAGTTTTCTTACGAAGCCATATCAAAATATCGATCCCTATCCACTCTATCATAACCATGAAGGAATTTAAAGACTGTCACCATATCCCCCCTCACTCTTCTAGCTTCGAGTGATGGTAAGTCTAATTCCCTCAGCCTCTCATCATAATTGAGATTGCGTATTTCTGGCACCAGTTTCGTGGCATGTCTTTGAACTTTTTCAAGCTTAGCTATGTGCTTTTTCAAGTGCGGATTCCAAAAGGGGGCTGCATATTCGAGTTTTGGCCTCACATAGGTTACATAAATATTTATGAACATTTCCTTGTCCATGTGCCTGAAGGCTACCCTTACATTTGATAAGAATGCATATGCTGCCCTTACTATGCCATTTATATGTATTTCTGGAGACAAATCTGCCAGTATGTTTACTCCTAGATCTCTCTCATTTTCTGTCTCTTGAAGTTGTACTCCAGCCACCGAGTAGTCAAGCTTGGGCCTTCTTGCACTTGTACCCATTCTCATTACCTTACATTCTGAAGTATTGAATTTCATTAGCCACTTTTCTGACCACTCATGCAGATTATTTAGATCCTCCTGAAGTTCTCTACCATTGTTCTCGTTTTTTACTTTCTTCACAATCTTTGCATCATCTGCAAAAATATTCATGAATGAATTTACAGACTCTGGTAGGTCATTTACATATACAAGGAACAAAAGTGGCCCTAAAACTGAACCCTGTGGAACTCCACTACTAACTCTTCTCCATTCAGACACTGAGTGTCTTACTCTAACCCTCTGTTCCCTTCCTTCTAAGTAAGTTTTTATCCATTCCAAAACATTTCCACCTATTCTAGCCATTGATTGCAGCTTCCTAATAAGTCTCCCATGTGGAACAGTGTCAAACGCTTTCTGGAAGTCTAGGAATATGCAATCTGCCCAGCCCTCTCTTTCCTGTAAGATTTGGCTTACCTCATCATAAAATTCTAATAAGTTTGTTACTGTTGATCTACCTTCTCTGAAGCCATGTTGCCTCACTGACAAAAAGTTGAAGGATTCCAAGTGAAGAGAGATATGTTTCCTTAGTAGTTTCTCCATAACTTTGCAAACTATGCTGGTCAAGGAAACTGGTCTATAGTTCAGAGCCGTATCCCTCCTTCCCTTTTTGAAGATAGGTATCACATTTGCTTGTTTCCAGCATCTTGGAATCTCCCCCGACTCCAGTGACTCCTTAAATATGATACTCAGTGCCACTGATATTGTGTTTGTGCATTTTTTAAGCACATGAGGGGATATGTCATCGGGACCTGTAGCTTTATGAACATCTAAATCCATCAGCGCTTTGCATACCTCTGTGGCTGTAAGGTTGATGTTCTCTAATACCGCCCCTTGAGCTTCTATCACTGCAATCTGAGGGGGTGGGGTATTTTCTACTGTAAATACTGACTGAAACTCCTTGTTCAATTCTTTGCAGATCTCTTCATCCGTCTCAGTGATGCTTCCATCCGCTCTCTTTAGCCTTAAAACCTGTTCTTTTACCTTCAGTTTTCCTCTGATAAAGCTGTGGAAAAGCTTGGGATTTTCTTTAGCCTTCCTGTTGATGTCCCTCTCATAGTCTCTCTCTGCCTCTCTCCTTTTACTTAGGTAGTCATTTCTTGCTCTTTTGTAGGTTTGCCAGGCATTCATGTTTTTTCTCCTCCTATACCTTTTCCAGCATTTGTCTCTCCACTCCTTAGCTCTTTTACACCCATTATCGAACCATTTCTCTCTGGCATGAATTACACCTACTTTGGTGACAGGTATGCAGCAATCTACTATCTTCCCATATTTCTCACAAAAGATGTCATACATTTCTTGTACAGATTTGTTGTAAAATAAGGTTCTCCAGTCAATAACTGCAAAAAGCTCATTCATTTTGATGTAATCTCCTTTCGGATAGTTCCTCCTCATGTCCTCAGTGCCTCTACTCTCAGGAAGAATATCTTCAATGATATACTCCATCAACAACACACTGTGGTCACTCTTTCCAATTGGTGGTTCATACTCAATTTTTTCAATATTCAACACATTATCTGTGAACACTAGATCAAGTAGTGATGGCTCATCCCCACCCCTGGCCTTTGTTGGTTCCATTACATGTTGGTGTAGGAAATTCCCTTGTACGCAATCTAGGAATCTTGCCCCTAATGAGTCCTCACCACTGTGTGGGTCAAGATTTATCCAATCTATCTCTTTATGATTAAAGTCTCCCATAATCAAAATCCTACATTTTTTTTCCCGTGCCATGTTAACAACTGAGTTTATGACTTCAATAGTACCTATATGACTTTCCTCATAAACTTCAAGCCTATTTTGGTTCCTTGGTGGGTTGTATACAACAGTTATTATAATGCTCTCTGACCCAGTATTTATGCGAGCAACAAGAAATTCCTTGAACTCACTTTCTATAGCCAAGTTTATTTCTTCAACTTGAATCCTTTCACTTATGAGCAGTGCTATCCCTCCACCAGTCCTCTCATATCTTTCAACCCTTAGTATTCTGAAACCCAGTACTGAAGAGAAATCGCTGTGACGTTGCATGTCTCCTACAAGGGTGGTCTTAGTCAAGATCGGCCCGAAGGTAGGACAAAAAAGCCAGGCTGGAGGGGTTCGGAAGATCGCTTCCTTTTTGTCTTGCCTATCTTAGGAAGAAGATAATTTGTGGTAGTGTATGAACCTGGGCCTGCAGTGAAGACGGCGGGGGAGTGAAAAGGCGAGGACACAAGGAAACCGTTATATGACGCCTAGCAAGAATTTCATGAGCAAGGGAGGGAAACAAAAGTCTTTTTAAACATCTTAATAACACTTTAAAAAGCCATGTAAACAAACTGATGAAATCCCAGAAAAAAGGGAATCCCCATACATGTCCAAACTTTAGTGAAGAGAAAAAGGAAGGGTGTGGAAAATCCCTTATTAGTTAATTAAAATTACCCACGTATTAGAACTGAAAGAAAAAAAACGGGAAAGAAAATGTCCCCACTGTCTTTGACCACTGTGCTAAAAAACAATTTAACTTTTTTTTTTAATTTGTTTTACTAGCTTTAAGATAATTTTAAGCGAAAACTCAGAAACTCCTTTAGTTATAGTTTTTTTGAACAAGTGCCATTGATAAATTGTATGATTTGCACCAATAGTAATAAGTTGTTTTTCTGCCTAAATAATATAATTGTTTTGCTTTAGCATTATCATTATTTGAATCATGATTTAATCTTTGTGTTCATTAAGTTCTCGTATCAATTGGTCTCTGAATAGTAATTGCATATTGAAATAGTGAATGTTTTGACTTTACTCACAGTAAGAAATGTTTTGTTTCAGGAGTAGTTTTTAAGGCTTAATTTTAAGACAAATCATTGCCCCCTAGTAACGATAGGAGTAGAAATTATAAGATAAGGTTTCTTATAGAAATTACTGTTGATGTTATGGTCTATCGCATTTTAAATGTTTATACATGCTAATACTCTAACTAATTTGTTTGCTAATGTTCTACATGATTCATACTTTTACTGTAACTAACCAAATTTTGTCTTTTGAAAAAAGGAGAGAAGTAGATGAAATAACGTTATGACCTAAACTGACTTTTGATCTTAATTAATGTTTGTTATTAGTTACACACTGAAATCATACTGATTAAGGTTACTTTTGGTTAAATATAAGAATATGTTTGTATTAAAGAATTCCCACAAGGAAATAGACTTTGCATGCTCCAGTTGTCTGTAGAATTACTTTAAAATATATATATGCTATGTTCGTGTAATCTTTTAGAATTCATAGAAATAGGATTTCTTAGATAATAGCTTAAATAATTCGGCCCCTTTTTTATTGTAAACTAATGTTAGTTAGGATATATCCAAGAGAACTCAAAATATAACCCATGATGAAACTGAAATAAGAGATATTTCAGTGTAGTGGGGAGGGATGTCACATGACTGAAGTCTTGCTGAAGTTATATGAAATCCTGAAACTTGAAACCTGAAGCAGGTCCTGAAGAGAAACATGTGAGGCTAGAGGTCAAAGGTGAAATTGAACGCTCTCTCAAGTGTTTTGCTGGGATGAGGCCAATATTAAAAGGGTCACGAAGATCAGCACCCGGCGCCAAGTGCCTCAAGAGGGTGTGAGAGAGCCAAACAAATCCTCTATTCCCAATACCACACACGAACATTTGACCTATATGTATGTACATGACCTGGGGAGATACCCAATGGCAATAGACAATTGCCACCCTCTCCTTTGCAATAGGCTTGTTGAAATATCTCCTCCCCAAAATAGGAGGGACTCCACTTCGAACCTGGAGTTAATTTGCAGGACTGGATGTCACTTGAGTTTATTGGTAGGACTGGATGTCAAGCCACGCCCTGCCCTTGGGGTATTTCAAGAAGCCTCCGGGGCAGACACAGTTAGTTAGAACTTTGCCTGGGGCACGAATAATATCATAGATTTTGTTATTCATAGGGCGGGGGCATTGAGGCTCGAATCTGTATACTCAATAAAGTAAGAAAAAGGAATCACCGCTTGTCCATTCTTACCTTGTACCCGTCTGGTACTAATATTAATGTAGTGAGAAGAATTCACCATGACAACACAAAGGAAAAGGACAGACTGAAAAAAATAGTCAAAATACTGAGGACATAGAGATATGGAGAATTAGGCCCTGAGATGAAGATAGATCTGCTTTTTGAAGGAAGGTAGGTCAAAAGAATTTGGAAAGACAGAAAGAGGAAGAGAGGTCGAGAGTCTGGATGTAGATGTGAAGAAGCAGTAGCTGCAACGACCAATCTGTGAGCTACAAATCTCCACACAGTACTGTGGGATGAGGCGGCTTGGCGAGTGTAATGTGGCCTCGGCAGTGGGGTAAGGATGCAACTTGCCAACTCATCAGAGCAGTGATGGAAGTAGTATCGATAGAAAAGAGAAAGAGATGGTACCTTATGGCGAAGAGAAAGAGAATTCTAAGAGAAGGATCATTAATGAGTCTGACTGCCTCAGATTCAACCCTATCAAGGAAATAAGTATAAGAAGAACACCCCAGATGTGTGAGCAGTATTCTAAGCAGGGATGGATAAGACCTTTATAGATTTTAAGTAACTGTAAAAAGGAAATGTAATGATGAAAACGAAACAGAAACTCCAGTTTTTTAGATGCAGATTTAGAAATTTGGCTTATGTGATTCCTCAAAGACAAGTTAAAGGCTATATGGATTCCTGATATGTTGATAGAATTAAGATGGTAAATTCGTTAGTTTAGAAGACAATAGGGCTATCAGGAGGAGAAGAAGATAAAGAGATAGCCAGAAACTGTGTCTTGGAGGCATTAAATTTAACTAATTTTACTGTGTCCCACTCAGATACCTTCTGCAAATCAGAGTTGAGAGTAGAAGAAAGAGTGATACGAGACTGATTATGAGTACAGATGAAGGTTGTAAAAAGTTGTGAGAAGATAGCAAAGACACATGGCGAGAGGACAGATATTCAAAGAAAGACACAAAGTCAGTGGAGTTTGGAGAACAGTAGCAGAAGCAAAGGTATGTTGTGGTTGTTGAGAGATAGATTTTTAGTAAGAGAATATCAGTCAGGAGATTCAAGGTCCATGAGCCTTGCAATAGGAGTATTAGTGTTGCAGTAGGCACAGACCCCACGTTTGGAACAAAAGCGAGAATATAGGTTATAGTGAGAGACTTGAAATAGGTCAGTGGAAGCATGGTTATACAGCTGGGTTTCAGAGAGAAGGAGGAGGTTAGGGAGGGAAGTATCCAAGTGCTGTTCCATAGACAAAAGATTAGAGTTCAGGCCACTAATGTTAGAATAGTAAAGAATGAAAGAAGCAGATCTATCATGAGGTGCAAGGTTATGGGCAGAGCCATTACTACCACCAGGCGTGTCTACCCTCAAGCCAGTAGTGGAGTCATCAATTATCCCTGGAGATTCTTAGCACCACTCTGGGTACTGGGGGCCATAAGCTGTGGACCTTCCACAATTATAGCAAATATAAGGAAAAAAGGGGACAAAAAGAAACAGATATGGAGAGTGTTGTGACTTGTCAAATGTGATGGGATATCAAGAGATGTGTAACAAATACACCAGATTATTTGGTGTAGATGTAGGCATAAGGAAAGAGCCATCCTGAAGGAAGACTCAACCTGGAGCTGTGTGGACCAATCCTTGTTCAATCCGCAATGCCCTCAGTTGCAGTACTTCAACGTTAGGCTGGTGCCATGGCCAACCTACTACGCTTGGGTCTTCTCGTGCTTGTACCCATTCTAATTACCTTTCATTTTGAAGTATTGAATTTCATTAGCTAATTTTCTGACCACTCATGCAGACTATTTAGGCCTTCCTGAAGTTCTCTAGCATTGTTTTCATCTCTTACTCTTAACAATCTTTTCATCATCTGCAAACATATTCAAGAATGAATTTACAGAATCTGGTAGGTATGTTTGTGTCTGTGTAACTCGTCTCCTGGTCGCTTCCATTTTTGTACTTAGTGATACTTATTATACGTATCCTTAAAAAGATGAATTGAGTTAGCATTCACTACCTCCTCGTTTAGCGAATTCCAATCCTCAACTACTTATACACTAAAAAGAAAGTACACCCTTACATCCTGCAAAGAAGTTTTCTTACGAAGCTTCAAACTATGACCTCTAGTTTTAGTGCCAGCTATGTCAATATATCGATCCCTAATCACTCAGTCATAACCATGTTGGAATTTAAAAACCGTCACCATATCCCACCTCTTTCTTCTAGCTTCGAGTGATGGTAAGTCTACAAGCTCTTCTCCATTCAGACACTGAGTGTCTTACTTTACCCCCTCTGTTCCCTTCCTTCTATTTAACTTTTTATCCATTCCAGGACATTTCCACCTATTCTCACCATTGTTTGCAGCTTCTTCATAAGTCTCGCTTGTGGGACCGTATCAAATGCCTTCTGGAAGTCTAGGAATTTGCAATCTGCCCAGCCCTCTCTTTCCTGTAAGATTCAGTTTACCTCTTCATAAAATTCTAATAAGTTTGTTACTGTTGATCTACTTTTTCTGGAGCCATGTTGTCTCACTGACAAAAAGTTGAAGGATTCCAAGTGATTGGAGATGTGTTTTCTTAGCAGTTTCTCCATAACTTTGCAAACTAAGTTTTTCAAGAAAACAGGTCTATTATTTAGAGCTGTATCCCTCTCTCCATTTTTGTAGATAGGCACCATGTTCGCTTGTTTCCAGCACTTTTAAATCTGCCAAGATTACAGCAACTTTTAAAAAGTGATACATAGTGCCACCGATATTGATGTAGCACATTTCTTAAGAACATAAGGGGATATATCATCAGGACTTGTACCTTTATGAGCATCTAACTCAATCAGCGCTTTGCATACCTCTGTGGCTGAAAAGATTATGTTTTCTTATGCCGGCTCATGAGCTCCTATCTCTGCAATATGAGGGATGGGGTATTTTCTGCTGTAAATATTAACTGAAATTCCTTGTCCAATTCTTCACATAGCTCTTCATCCATCTCAGTGATGCTTCCATCCATTCTCTTTAGCATTAAAACCTGTTCTTTGATCTTCAGTTTTCCTCTGATAAAGCTGTGGAAAAGATTGGGATTGTGCCTGCACGTGTGAGTGTGTATATGTGTTTGTACTTACCTAATTGTGCTTACGGGAAATAACCCCAAGTTTATAATTTCCCGTCTCCTGGTCGCTTCCATATTGTACTTACTGATACTTATCATACTTGTCCTTAAAACTATGGCTTGAGTTAGCATTAACTACCTCATCGCTTAGCGAATTCCAGTTATCAACTACTCTTACACTAAAAAAAAGTACTTCCTTACATCCTGCAAAGAAGTTATCTGACAAAGCTTCAAACTATGACCTCTACTTCTAGAGCCAACCATATCAAAATATCGATCCCTATCCACCCTGTCATAACCATGAAGGAATTTAAGAACTGTCACCATATTCCCCTCATTCTTCTAGCTTCAAGTGATGATAAGTCTAATTCCCTCAACCTGTCGTATTATTGTTCTCTATACTAAACTTATAGCGTGCGAGGTGATAACGTATATGCACAGATTGCTTAACATTAAGTTTATTAGTTATACACTTATTCTACACCTCAATGCTCCTCGTCCTCTTAAGGTAAAATCTAAGATCTTACTCGTGCCCCAGACAACTTGTCACTAAAAATCTCCTCTCTCACTGCTTCTTACTTTTTTGTATTACCAAGATGGCAGAGCATGGTATGCATGGACAGCCTCACCCAATAGGCTTTCAGAGAAAAGGGGGTTCCCATCTATTACGTGTAGTGTTAGGGGCGTGGCTATAAGAAGGCCAATCGGACACAAGGAGGGTCTATATGTGTATTTTCACAGGTGCATGCGGATATGTACATGTAGATATTGGTTATCGGCTTTCGAGGGAACGACCCAAAATGTTTAACAATTCTGACCTCTATCGGTAATTTGCATCGGGGTATGAGAGGCCTATGGGTTGAACCATAGATCTCTTGTCATCTCTCTGTAAACACACATCCTGCCCAGGAAACCACACTGGAAATATCAGTTACTCCACTTGAACACCCCTGACACCATGTGGGCTATGTTTTGTTACCCTTCTTAATTAAAATTTCTTTACGACACTCCCCACCACCACCCTGAAATGTCCATATCAGACGAAGCATTATACATTTTAGAGTGTTATTATTGTTATTTATACTTATTTCAGAAAAAAAAACTGGCAGAATTATCTAATCTGATGACTTAAGACAAACAGTTTCATATAATTATCTAAATAGAATCTATATAAAAAATTTCACATAATTATCTAAATAGATTACTTCTCTGTAGGGTATATCAAAATTTCACATATTTATCTAAATAGATTACTTATCAAAATTTCCCTATGCTCCTTAATCCTTACTAGAGTTTCCTGAAAGAAATTTCATTGTCAAGAGACTAAATATATTTAAAACAAGTGATTCCTGAAAAAGACAAACAAAAGAAAAATGTTTCTTACAATAAGTATTCTTAATAAAGAAGAAATCAAAATTAAGTATTCGTAATTACAATATATAGATACTAATGAGTGACAATATGATTATTAATTATTTCAGTAAAGAGATGTTAAACATTTATATCTAAAAACAACAATTCAATGATAGTTTTAAAGAGAAAATAATTAAAAATGGTCACAATACCCTATTAATATAAAATACAGCTGGTAAGTGACATTTATATAAATAAACTGTATCAATAAAAACGATTATCATAGTACTAAATCAAAATACAAGCACTGTTGATGAATGACAACTATTCATTAATGACAATTACTATATTAAACCTAGGGTACATAGTTTTTCTTATATCTATATATTACTTCTAGGGGAGGCATTGAGGCTTTCTTAACTTAAATCTTAAAAGCTAAAGAAGCAATAATATTTTTTTTTTGTTCCTGTGTGATTTCCATCTGAATTCTTTCAAAGGCAGTGGGAAATTTACCTTTCCCCATGGTCTTGTTTTACTTTGTCTTATAATTTTTTCACCTTGCGTTCTTCTTTTAGTTCCCTCATTCCCTTTATCCCCATTATTGCTAGGTCTTGGGCTTATTCCCACACCTGATTCCATCATCCTTTCACCTCTCCACTGTGAGATAGGTTCGGGTTGTACCTACAAACCGCGAATCCTGCTTCTTTAGACCAGCCGGACAACAGAGGGGTGCCAATATATCTGCCATGAGCCTCTTCCACCCGCGTTTTTTGTGACTCTTCAGACGGTCCTATGACCATTCTTCCTCTCACGCCACCTATCCCCCAAAGTGGATGTCACTCTCCAGCTGAAAATCTGCAATTCAAATATAGCCTGGAGTAGATTCTAGAGCAGGAAAATAGGGCCTAATGTCACTATTACAAATGCAGGAAAGAATAGATATCACCTCTGGGTACAAACAATGGCCATATATGCAAGCACTCAAAGGGTATACCTCGCCTCCCAGCATCTGCAGGCGCTTGCAATCTCTCCAATGGGTAAAAGGGATTGGTATGTGGAAATAGGGTGGTAATTGTAAGTATGTGTCTACACCGTTAGATCATTATTCCAAGATACTTAGGACGTAGCTGAGTAGTAACTGATACATAACATTAGTATAAGAACATAAGAACATAAGACCAGAGGACACTGCAACATGCCTACTGGCACACACGAGGCAGCTCCATTTTTTAATTGCATTTTCAGCATGTCTAACCTATTCTATTCTACTCTACTTATTTATTCTATTTTTCTGTTTATGATTTTTCTAATAAGCACTAACCTATTCATACCCACCCTACCTCTGTCATATGTCTATCTAATCTACATTTGAAGGTGTCTAAGGTATTGGCATTTACTATCCTACTAGGAAGCTTGTTCCATGCATCAGCTACTCTATTACCAAACCAATTTTTACCAATTTCCCTTCTGAACCTAAATTTATCAAGCTTAAATCCATTATTACGAGTTCTGGTTTGATCATGAATTTTTAAAACTTTATTAATATCTCCCTTGTTAATCCCTTTAAACCATTTATACACTTCAATCATATCCCCCCTAACTCTTCGCCTCTCTAGAGAATGTAGATTAAGTTTTTTTAATCTGTCCTCATATGGTAGATTTCTGATATTGTGTATCATCTTGGTCATTCTTCGCTGCACTCTCTCCAAGGATTCAATTTCCATTCTATAATAGGGTGACCAGAATTGCACAGCATAATCTAAATGGGGCCTAACTAATGCAAGATAGAGCTGCAAAATAACTTTTTCCGTCCTATTGCTAACGCTTCTTGAGATAAATCCTAAAATTCTGTTTGCTTTATTTCTGACTGCTGTGCATTGCTCTCTTGGCTTAAGACTACTACTCACAAGAACTCCCAAATCCCTTTCACACTGAGAACTCATGATTTCATGGTTATTTAGCTTATAACTAGTATTGTCTTTTATAGTACCCATTTTAACTACTTTACATTTTTCAACATTAAATTCCATTTGCCATTTGTCCGACCATTCAGATAATCTATTTAGATCTTCCTGTAAAGCATGAATGTCTTCTTTTCCATTTATAGTTCTACCTATTTTAGTGTCGTCTGCGAATTTACTTAGGTTACTACTGATATCCGAATCCAGATCATTTAGATATACGATGAATAATAGGGGACCCAGTACCGAGCCTTGTGGTACCCCACTAGATATAAAAAAAAAAAGTTTTGAAATGCCGAGAACAGCCACTAAAGAAATACTCTTATTAACAGTGACTACAGTAGCATAAAAGCATGAATTCAAAATTAAAATGCAAATCATTTGGTTACTACTGATAGCATTATGAAAATAATAATTAGCAGAAGAGCCATAGAGTGATAGCAGCAATAGTCAACATAATAATTATAACAATAATAATAATCATGATCATAATAATAACAATAATAATAGCAGTTTAGTTCCTGGGTTCATCCAGTGAGGACGTGCTCAGTTTAGTTCCTGGGTTCATCCAGTGAGGACGTGCTTCCAGTAGCTCTAGAGTTGACCATACTTAGTACAATGGAGAGTGGTGGTGTTAGTGGTAGTGGTGTTGGTGGTGGTGTCGTTGTTGGTGCTGTTTGTGGCTGTGCTGGGGATTTGTCCTCGTCTGACGCAAGCAAACTCATTTTTAATTTAAGAAATGAGTTGGCCGCAGTCAGGCAGGAGGTCAGATCCTTAGCTGAGGAGAACAGGGATCTGAGAGGTAAGGTAGAGGTGTTAACCAGGAAGGGACAATTGAATAGAGAAGACGACTGGAAAGTTGTGAATAAGGGTTCTACGAAGATGGTTCTGAAGAAAAATGATACTTTTAGACTACAAGTTGCTAATTCATTTAGTTCACTTAGAGATGAAGGTGACAGTGGCGGCAGTAATTCTTCAGGACCCATAGAGTCAGATAGGTGTACTAGCGATCGTAGAAATGGAAGTGGGAAGAGTTCTCAGGTCAAGAGCCTAGGTAAGTCTCCCAAGGTCAGAGTAACCCATCCTCCGGATAAGTCTCGTTCTTTGGTAATTGTAGGGGATTCACTATGCAGATATGTAGACAGGAAACTCAGGCATAGAGTTAGAGGAAAATATTTTTTCCCTGGAGCAGGTATGAAGAAGGTGGGTGAGTCAATAAATAGCTGGATTGAGAAAAAAGATGTTTGTTTGATAGCTGGGGGAAATGACGTGCAGGATGGTAGAAGCGAAGAGCTGATTAGGTTGTATAGACAAGCCCTGGATAAGATCAGGAAAAGGGGTGCAGTTCCTGTGATGTGTGGTATTCTCCCTAGGCTTAGCCAAAGTTCAGAGTGGTGGTCTCGAGCTATAGGAGTAAATGCTAGGATGAAAGTCTTCTGTCGGGAGAATAATATAGGTTTTATAGACGGGTGGGATCACTTCACTAGTCGTAAGCATATGTATGCAAGGGATGGAGTGCATCTTTCTAATTCAGGTGTCTCGGTATTGGCTGGTATGATAGACAGAGAGGTAGGGGGGTTTTGTTAGACACAAATAATGAAATAAATAATACTTGTGCAGAGAAATTAGTCAGTAAGGGTTCAGTAAATAGTGGGTCAAATAACTGGGAGTCTAAGGATAATAACCATTTGTTACATAGAACAAATATTAACAGGGGGAGTAGCCACAAGAAGGGTGGGGCTGGAGAAAGTTTAAAAGTATATTATACAAATAGCCGTAGTTTAGGTAACAAGATAGAAGAACTGAGAGCCATAGTATGTAGTGAGAGACCGGATATAATATGCATTAGTGAAAGTTGGATTAATTTAGAAAGCAAACACCTTAAAGCTGAGTACATAATTACAGGATATAAACTTTATAATGCTGATCGTAGTGCAGATAAAAGAGGGGGAGGGGTAATTATGTATATTAAAGATAGCCTCAGAAGCTGCATTAAGTCTGGAATTAAGACAAATCTAAATTCAGAAACCTTATGGGTTGAAATTAATAATAATATAGAAAGTCTAGTTGTAGGAGTAGTCTACAGACCACCTGATCTAGATAATATAGAGTCGCAAGTTATATACGATGAAATTTCTAAAGTGAGCAGGTCAAATAGAGTTTGCATTGTAGGCGATTTTAATTTTAGACATATTAACTGGGAAACCATAACAGGTGATAGTAGCTCTAAGGAGTTTTTGGAAGTAGTAGAAGACAATTTCCTTTCTCAGCATGTACATGAAGCAACACGGGGGGTGAATACACTAGATTTAGTTCTTAGTAATAGAGAGAATATGGTTACAAATTTAGAAGTTGGTGAAAAATTGGGCAACAGTGACCATGATTCCATTAGATTTAACATAATTTTCAAGGAAACTATAAAGGAAAATAAGAATATTGTTCCAAACTTTAGAGCAGGAGATTTTGAGGGCTTAAAAACTAAATTATCTAATGAGGTATGGGAAGGGATTTCTGGGGTACAGATGTGGATAGTTAATCCAGCAGGTCAGGTCGCAGGTAGCGGATTACCCCGAAATTTGGGTACCACATGCCAAGGATTATCACAAGATAAGATCAATACATTAAATTCTCTCACAGGAAAGAACAGCAGTCCGTCAGTTAATATATATTTGGATGAGGAATATAACAATTTTGTCATGACTCTTAAGAATAGTCAGAGAGACTATATTCCCATGAAACATTACAAATCAAGAAAAAATGACCCTAAATGGATGAACAATAGAATAAAGAATCTTATAGGTATCAAAAGAGGAATATACAGGAAACTAAAAAGAGGTGAAGAGCATGTGAGGCAGCAATATATACAGTTAAACAGGGAAGTTAAAAAGATAGTTAGAGAGTCGAAAAGAAAATACGAAGTTAGAATAGCAGGAGAAGCTAAAGAAAATCCTAAAGGATTTTATCAACATTATCAAACAAAATTTAAGGAAAAAGTCGGACCAATTGAAGTAACCAATGGCCATATCACAGATGACGATAAAGTGATGTGTACATGTTTAAATGATTATTTCTTATCTGTATTTACCAATGAAAACTTGGAAAATATTCCGGAAGTAGAATCCACTTATAGAGACAGTCCCGATAAAATACTTAGTTATTTCTTATCTGTATTTACAAATGAAAACTTGGAAAATATTCCGGAAGTAGAATCCATTTACAGAGACAGTCCCGATAATATACTTAGTTCAATAAATATTACGAGAGAGGAGGTAATAAAAGAAATAGATAAATTAAAGGCTCATAAATCTCCGGGACCTGATGGAATATATGCTAGAATATTAAAGGAATGCAAGGAAGAGCTTAGTTGTCCTCTAACTGCATTATTTAATAATTCAATAAAATTAGGATCGGTACCCATGGAGTGGAAATTGGCAGATGTGGTACCAATATTTAAAAAAGGAGAACGTGTTAAAAAGAATAATTATAGGCCGGTAAGTTTAACGTCAACAGTGGGTAAGATTCTAGAATCCATAATTGCAAATAAAATAAGGGCACATCTAGAATTACACAGACTGATAAAACTTTCACAACACGGGTTTCTTAAGGGTTTTTCGTGCCTTACAAACTTACTGTCTTTTTATTCAGAAGTTTACGAGGCAGTAGATTGTGGCAAAGAATATGATACAATATATCTAGATTTTAGCAAAGCTTTTGATAGAGTTCCTTACAAAAGATTAGTTAAAAAGCTGGAAGCTCATGGTATAGGAGGAGCTGTGCTCAGATGGATCAAACAATGGTTAAAAGACAGAAAACAGAGGGTTTGCATAAATGGAGAGAAATCAGAGTGGGGCTCGGTTACAAGCGGGGTACCACAAGGCTCGGTACTGGGTCCTCTATTATTCATCGTATATCTAAATGATCTGGATTTGGATATCAGTAGTAACCTAAGTAAATTCGCAGACGACACTAAAATAGGTAGAACTATAAATGGAAAAGAAGACATTCATGCTTTACAGGAAGATCTAAATAGATTATCTGAATGGTCGAACAAATGGCAAATGGAATTTAATGTTGAAAAATGTAAAGTAGTTAAAATGGGTACTATAAAAGACAATACTAGTTATAAGCTAAATAACCATGAAATCATGAGTTCTCAGTGTGAAAGGGATTTGGGAGTTCTTGTGAGTAGTAGTCTTAAGCCAAGAGAGCAATGCACAGCAGTCAGAAATAAAGCAAACAGAATTTTAGGATTTATCTCAAGAAGCGTCAGCAATAGGACGGAAAAAGTTATTTTGCAGCTCTATCTTGCATTAGTTAGGCCCCATTTAGATTATGCTGTGCAATTCTGGTCACCCTATTATAGAATGGAAATTGAATCCTTGGAGAGAGTGCAACGAAGAATGACCAAGATGATACACAATATCAGAAATCTACCATATGAGGACAGATTAAAAAAACTTAATCTACATTCTCTAGAGAGGCGAAGAGTTAGGGGGGATATGATTGAAGTGTATAAATGGTTTAAAGGGATTAACAAGGGAGATATTAATAAAGTTTTAAAAATTCATGATCAAACCAGAACTCGTAATAATGGATTTAAGCTTAATAAATTTAGGTTCAGAAGGGAAATTGGTAAAAATTGGTTTGGTAATAGAGTAGCTGATGCATGGAACAAGCTTCCTAGTATGATAGTAAATGCCAATACCTTAGACACCTTCAAATGTAGATTAGATAGACATATGACAGAGGTAGGGTGGGTATGAATAGGTTAGTGCTTATTAGAAAAATCATAAAAAGAAAAACAGAATAAATAAGAAGAGTAGAATAGAATAGGTTAGACATGCTGAAAATACAATTCAAAAATGGAGCTGCCTCGTGTGTGCCAGTAGGCATGTTGCAGTGTCCTCTATTCTTATGTTCTTTTGTTCTTATAAATATTACGAGAGAGGAGGTAATAAAAGAAATAGATAAATTAAAGGCTCATAAATCTCCGGGACCTGATGGAATATATGCTAGAATATTAAAGGAATGCAAGGAAGAGCTTAGTTGTCCACTAACTGCATTATTTAATAATTCAATAAAATTAGGATCGGTACCCATGGAGTGGAAATTGGCAGATGTGGTACCAATATTTAAAAAAGGAGAACGAGTCAAAAAGAATAATTATAGGCCTGTAAGTTTAACGTCAACAGTGGGTAAGATTCTAGAATCCATAATTGCAAATAAAATAAGGGCACATCTAGAATTACACAGACTGATAAAACTTTCACAACACGGGGTTCTTAAGGGTTTTTCGTGCCTTACAAACTTACTGTCTTTTTATTCAGAAGTTTACGAGGCAGTAGATTGTGGCAAAGAATATGATACAATATATCTAGATTTTAGCAAAGCTTTTGATAGAGTTCCTCACAAAAGATTAGTTAAAAAGCTGGAAGCTCATGGTATAGGAGGAGCTGTTCTCAGATGGATCAAACAATGGTTAAAAGACAGAAAACAGAGGATTTGCATAAATGGAGAGAAATCAGAGTGGGGCTCGGTTACTAGCGGGGTACCACAAGGCTCGGTACTGGGTCCCCTATTATTCATCGTATATCTAAATGATCTGGATTCGGATATCAGTAGTAACCTAAGTAAATTCGCAGACGACACTAAAATAGGTAGAACTATAAATGGAAAAGAAGACATTCATGCTTTACAGGAAGATCTAAATAGATTATCTGAATGGTCGGACAAATGGCAAATGGAATTTAATGTTGAAAAATGTAAAGTAGTTAAAATGGGTACTATAAAAGACAATACTAGTTATAAGCTAAATAACCATGAAATCATGAGTTCTCAGTGTGAAAAGGATTTGGGAGTTCTTGTGAGTAGTAGTCTTAAGCCAAGAGAGCAATGCACAGCAGTCAGAAATAAAGCAAACAGAATTTTAGGATTTATCTCAAGAAGCGTTAGCAATAGGACGGAAAAAGTTATTTTGCAGCTGTATCTTGCATTAGTTAGGCCCCATTTAGATTATGCTGTGCAATTCTGGTCACCCTATTATAGATAGGAGATTGAATCCTTGGAGAGGGTGCAGCGAAGAATGACCAAGATGATACACAACATCAGAAATCTACCATATGAGGACAGATTAAAAAAACTTAATCTACATTCTCTAGAGAGGCGAAGAGTTAGGGGGGATATGATTGAAGTGTATAAATGGTTTAAAGGGATTAACAAGGGAGATATTAATAAAGTTTTAAAAATTCATGATCAAACCAGAACTCGTAATAATGGATTTAAGCTTGATAAATTTAGGTTCAGAAGGGAAATTGGTAAAAATTGGTTTGGTAATAGAGTAGCTGATGCATGGAACAAGCTTCCTAGTAGGATAGTAAATGCCAATACCTTAGACACCTTCAAATGTAGATTAGATAGACATATGACAGAGGTAGGGTGGGTATGAATAGGTTAGTGCTTGTTAGAAAAACCATAAAAAGAAAAATAGAATAAATAAGTAGAGTAGAATAGAATAGGTTAGACATGCTGAAAATACAATTAAAAAATGGAGCTGCCTCGTGTGTGCCAGTAGGCATGTTGCAGTGTCCTCTATTCTTATATTCTTAAGTTCTTATGTTCAATATTAATACAAAATCAGGAATAATGGTGAATATGCAAGTGATACTGTCATTTTGAGGCAAGGACAAAATTCTGTACTTATATTTCATAATAATGCTCATTTTAAACCAATTTCTTTTGGCCAGTTTCTTTCACTATTCGAATTCCTGCTGTCATAATATATATGGTAGCATAGTCACCAACCTTCTTGTCGCTCAATTTATCAGTGGGAGCTTATCTAATTTCCAAGACAGTTGCAGTATGTGGCAGAAAAACTCATTATTATGCAATTCCAATTGTCATATCAGTTTTTATGCAATATCAGCTTGCAAAAATTCATGTAATTAATAAAACTACAGCACATTCATCATCTAGCAAATTTGAAAAAGAATAAAAAAAAAAAATCATAATACTCTCTCAACATACAGAAACAACATCCTTCAGTACGGAAGGGGCAAAAGACGCGAGAGAGAGAGAGAGAGAGAGAGAGAGTAATAATAATAATAATAAACTTTATTTCCATTTTACAATGGGTATTCGTCAGCCAGGACAAGCCCCAACCCCCCACTGTGATGTCCACCCACAGCAGTTCCTGCCAGTAAACAGCTTAAACTCTCGGTCTTGGACGGGGACCGATCTTTCGACCTCGTGAATGCGAAGCCAGCGCGTTACCACTGTACTAGCCAGCTAACTTATTTTCTTCAAAAAGGAAACGTATATTTCTTTTGCTTGTAGGGGCCTTTTTATGACTTGCCTTCCGGCCTAAATATACAAGGGAAAAAACCACAACTACCTTTTACTCTATACTCACCACACAAGCTTTAGTTTTTCTACCATCTAAAACAAAATAAAAACAAAATAACTTAGGATACAAACAAAGAGACTTTGAAGCATAAATCCATTCTTTTTCTGTTTAGCATTGCAAATAACGCTAGTGAAATAAACATACACGTACTTGCCTATTATGGCAATATTTTCTCTATTTATAAATCAGAGGGTCGAATCGAAGCACACACTCGCTATAAGTCAATCATACCTCCGATGACATTTAAGCAAAATACTACAAGTATATTTGATAATTATAGTTAATAAAATATGAAACTCTTAGAAGCTTAACAAGCATTGTAAATTAAAAATATTTTACACTAAAGCTGATATCCCAAGAGAATTTCTTATTTTTATTTATTTATATCTACTACAATCAACAAAATTTACGATTATCCTTTCTTAACAAACGATATAAAAGGACATAGGTATCATTATTTTAATTTCATACTCAAAATACACGCACTGAGAATCTCAATTATCTTAATTAGCTCAATTTTAATTATATATATATTGACAATGACAGTGATTAACAATAATTATCTTCAGGTAAGTTTCTCAAAATCGTTAATATCTTTATCTCTTTGAAATGTTACAATTATCATATGAAGGCTATATACACCTCTCAATCAAAACTATAATACAAACATGTAACTGTGCATGCAGTAATAAAATTAGAAAATAATATTTAATTTGCAACATTAAAGAATGACTTTGATTAAGCTTCATAATCTCTTAAGGAATCGTACATAAAAATAACATATATATATATATATATATATATATATATATATATATATATATATATATATATATATATATATATATATATATAAATATATATATATAAGAACATA
>JAXCGZ010004182.1:0-52500 GCA_037179515.1 Halocaridina rubra
ATATGACAGAGGTAGGGTGGGTATGAATAGATTAGTGCTTATTAGAAAAATCATAAAAAGAAAAATAGAATAAATAAGTAGAGTAGAATAGAATAGGTTAGACATGCTGAAAATACAATTCAAAAATGGAGCTGCCACGTGTGTGCCAGTAGGCATGTTGCAGTGTCCTCTATTCTTATGTTTAACTAAGAGGCATAATTGAGGTATATTAGCTTCTGGTGAATGTGTGCTTTGACTCGGCCCCTTCCCTTACAAGGGGTCATGGTGTCATTTGAATATGTAAGTCATATGCAACATTTTACATTGGTCAGGTGTGCCACAAAATCAGCACTGTCATTCATATCAAATAAATACTTTTGAGGCTATTGATCCTCCCAAAACTCCAAGTCTCATAATGGTTTAGTCTATTAGACTGCCAAGTGAACAATGGCCATAGCAACAAACAACAAACAAACAAACTTTATTTCCATTTCAATACAATGGGTATTCGTCAGCCAGGCCAAGCCCCAACCCCCCACTGTGGTGTCCAACCACAGCAGTTCCTGCCAGTAAACAGCTTAAACTCTCGGTCTTGGACGGGAACCGATCTTTCGACCTCGTGAATGCGAAGCCAGCGCGTTACCACTGTACTAGCCAGCAGGCTAGTACAGGATATATACCAATACCTACTTCTTCTTTGATCCATATTCAGGAAATTAAATTTTCCCCCAAGATAATGTTCAACTGATAGGGGACATCGCATTCCAAAGAGTAGTTTGCATTGCTAATAATTTACATGTGGAATATTTGCAGATACGCTACCTGACTCTTCGAGAGAAACAGTTGAGTGGGGAAAAGATTGCGTATCGCGTTGATTATTTTGGTGCGATTCACGAATTCCTGAAAGATGACTCGTCAATAAAGTCTTACTTACAACAGAGGTAAGTCATGGATCAGTTAAAACGGCCCCTAGTCCCTAAGGAAAGCTACTGCCCATTCCGTGCTTCCTCACCAAACTCATAGGAACGTATGTTGTGTAGGTAGCATATGTGATGTCCTGAGAAGTCCAAAGACCATCTTTACCAAATGGCTTATATAATGTCACTGTAGTATTTTCTGAGTATTATTGAATTTCTCTTACATAAACTAATGTACAGTATTATACAAGTTAAAGTATGTACAGTATTATACAAGTTTGTTTTTGATGTTTGTGATATGTTTAAATGACATTGATGTATCATATGTTATACGATGGGATTTAGGTGTATGTGTGTTTTTGCGAGATATTTTATATGATGAGGTCTAGAATATGACAAGGGCTCTTTTGTCCAGTTTGTGAATACTTTTAATCTTCGTTGCAGACACTTGAACACGAAGCAACGCAGTGACGAAAATGTCAATTACTCGGATGTTCTAGCTGAGGGTGGGTAGAAAATTCGTTCATTAGAACATTATTTTCTTATTTCATTAATATTTTGCCACCTCACTATCGACTGTTGAAACTGACGTCTTGTTTGAAAAAGAAAAGTTATAGAGTCCAGCATAAGTTGACTGATCAAACCTGTATTTGATTTCTGCCACAGATACTATTGCTTGGACAGATAAGTCAACCACACTTTTGCTGAATATTCTACTTGAATTTAAGGACTGGTTTTCTGATGAAAAGGCAGATCGAAACGACAAAGCTATATGGCAGGTAAGCAGTTGCAGTTTGTTTGTTGTGGTCTATTTTGTTACTAGTATGCACTGTCTGTATACCAATCAGCTACCTAATTCTTATATATAAGAATTAAGAATTCAGAGTGACATGTAAAATGGAAAACAGTGATAAGCCAGTTTGCCTTTAGAAAATCTTCGAACATGGAAACTTGTTTTCTTAACCATAGACCTAAAAGAATTATGGCTGCCTAGGGTGGTTAGTCTGTTACTGGCTAACTTTGGTAACCTGTACATTTACAGTTGTAGCATAATTAGAGGTTATTCTTGCATTTCTGGCATCAAGTTACATTAGTTTCGCATTAACCATTTTTTTTTTTTCCTAGGCTGTCTCTGACCAAATGAAAATAGAAGGCCACTATCCAGAGCCAGATCAGTGCCATAGTAAATGGAAAGCTTTAGTTGCAGATTACTTGCATCACAAATCGGAAGCAGAGACCACTGGCACTGTGCCTCTTTGGCCTTTCTATACTCGCGTTAGAAGTATCTTGGATACTATCACGGGACCCCTGACAGGTAATGTATTACAAGAATTAAATTTATTAGGATATGCACTAAAGTTTTGAAAATAAAACTTGGCACAAATAAATTTTTATTAACACATTAAGGGCAGATCGCTTCATCTCGCGAGCTTAAAAACTGTACCCAGTCGATGTCAAAATTGCCTTTATATTCCACTCGCTTGTTTCAAAACAAAATGGGCACCAGGACACTTGCTATGGCATGCCAATGTGTTTTGGTGCTGCATGGCATCTTTTTTTCCCCATCATGTGTTATATTAAGCACTCAGCATGGGTGTATGCCAATGTAATCAAGGCAGTATGTATTCCCAACATTGCTTGCCTTCTAAGGGTTAAACAGGCTTTTGATATGGAATTTTTAAAAAATCGCACATTTAAGTAGTGTGCAAGCCATTCCTTTGACACTGTGATTATGGTATGCAGTTTTCCTTCACTTTGCTCGAGCACAATGCTTGACAACCTACTAGGCAACAGGTGGTTCGATATACGAGTATATCTTCTTTTAGATAGTGGGGCCACGGCATTCATTGGTAGAGCGTGTGCTAGCGAGGAAGCAACCAATGCAAGGTCAACCTCACTGTTAGGTATGAGGAAGGGCATCCAGTCTTAATCCCCCAGCTCGCTTGCCTTTGTCCACCTTCATTCCAATAGGGACTAAGTGCAACACAAAACAGTGCTTACCTTTACATAGACAGCCTGCCTTCTAGAGCTAGAGAGAGCTCTCTTACACAGTTGTTTCATAATAGCTTATTGGTAAGTCTAGATATTCCTTTGATGTTTATTTACTGCTAGCCTGTATATCTACAGGCCTTTTGCTTATATATTACTTAGTCAACGTCCCCTATTGAAGTTGCCCACCTACAACGAATACGAGAGAAGTTATTAACGTGTAATAATTTGAGGCTTGTTTTCATGTTATTTTTTACAAGAATAAATGCACTGCTCTATGTGTCATAGTTAGT
Organism: Halocaridina rubra; assembly: GCA_037179515.1. Lineage (NCBI taxonomy): Eukaryota > Metazoa > Arthropoda > Malacostraca > Decapoda > Atyidae > Halocaridina > Halocaridina rubra. The sequence goes on from JAXCGZ010004182.1 coordinate 3,179, forward strand.
CCCCATTGGGATAGATGTGGACTGCCTAGCCATCGCCCTCCCAATGCAGAAAGCATTATTAGCTTAGTTTCTCTAGTATTATGACATATTTCTTCTAGTTTCTCTAGTATTATAACCTATTTCTTCCTTTACAGATACAGATACAGGTATACATAATGCATCTAAGAGGAGGAAGAAGCGGACATTAGGTAATATCAGAAAAAAAAGGTCAGTCGTTATCAAGCAAGAAGTGGACAGAATAGATGACGATCTTTCCATTGGCAGTAACTGCAACAATGCTGGTGTGTCCTCATCAAATCTTGGGAATATAACCATTACTGATGTTGATGGTTCCACTGGGGCAACTCAAGATCAGGGCCATTCTCCATCGAGAAATGAAATTCGGGAGATTCATCGCCGTCTAACCGAGCTAGAGGAAAGAATTCAGATATGCAATAGGTTAGATAATTTAGAAGCAAAGTTAGACTCTGCCCAACAGCATCTCGAAATACAGAGCGAAACTAACACTCTGTTAGGACGAGTCTTGTCAGAACTATCCCGTCTCGGTAGCGGCTTGAATTTGCGCTTTGACCAAGGTATGAGACAAGAATCGACAGATCTGGGTGCAGGAATTACTATAGTTGTGCCAAATTCGAGTATTTAATTAAGGGCAGATTAATGCATTTTTCACTCTTCAGAGAATGACGTAAATTCTGGAATTCAAGATTCTTTTTTGACTTCTTTTCAGAGCACCGACTTACTTAACTTTGCTTAAAATATTCCCTAGCATGAACGTAATCGATGACATGTTAACAGTTATTTTGAAAGGAGAGGGGTCTTGGGGCCCCTACTGTCTGGCTTCACTACTATTCCTCTGCCATTCATTAGTTACCTTTAACTGAAATTATCTCGACTTATTAAGTTACTCTTATCTTCTATAGTCCCGGTCTTATCTAAAATAAAGTCATTTTCAAAAAAAGCTTCATAGCTTGCATAGTCTTTTCAAGTCCGTTTTGTTTCATAAAAATACAATCATGCAGTTCAAAATTAGTTTCATAGCCCGTGAAACCCCTTCAAGATACTGAATACAAAGTGTTTATTCAAAAGCATTTATTAATATAATAAACACAAATCCTATATTACAAAAAGCTAAACAAACTTAGCTTGTCAAAAGAAGATACATAGGGAAAAAAAAAGTTTACTTTCATAAACATACTTTAGGACTTGAAAAGATATGGTTCATAGGCTCACGTAAGTTCACAACTGAGACAGAAACAGTGTTACCTACATTGTTAACTTAAAAATATTCACATAGGCTGTTAACGGAGATATATAAACAGTATTACCAACAGTATGTTAATTAATAATTATAATAATACAGTATGGGCCAGAATATCATCTGGTAACAATAGTAATATGTAGTCTTTATGATAAAAAGATTATTGAACTCCTTAAAAGGCATAAAAGAAACTATGAGTGCTCCATATATTCACTCTCCAATGGGCCTCATCAGGAGCTCCTAATGAGGCCCAGTGGAGTGAATGCAATGAGCACTAATGTCTCATTTATGCCTTCCAAAGTGTGGATTCATCTCAGATAATCATATAAAAGTTCTAAAAGATAATTTAAGGAATAACAGGCCCATGTGCGAATTAATTTCAACACTTACGCACGAAGTGATACAAAAACCTACACGGTAGATTAGAAACTCGTCACTTTTAATTATATAATTGCACGTTTATTTATATTTAAGAAAGTAATTATAGGTAATTGTATATGATAATGAGATCCATAACTAAAAAATATACAATAACCACAAATAATGTCAAGGTTAGTTTTTTTTAACACAAATAGTTCCCTAACAAAAAGGATTTATTTTTTATGCTGTCGGACACGTTTGTGAATTCAAATGAAAATAAATAAATGTAATTTTTTTTAAATTATCCTGATTTATGTATTAAGTAGTATTGCATTTTATAATTAGTCATAAATAATGCTTGTAATATTAAGCACTAATTTTCATTAGTTAAATCTATTCATGGTCTTTTTTGTGTCACAATTTAGTCTTCATTCGATTGGGGTGAACACAGAGCAGACAAGCTGGAGTTGGGAGATTAAGGCTGGATACCTATCTTAACAAACCCTGGTGGGATCGATCCAACGCAAGTCGCTTCTCGACTCGTGCGCTACAGCACCGAGCTTTCTGCTCGTTACTATACGGCTGAAAATCATCGGTGCTAATTACAGTATTCGCTAATTATAATTAAGACTTGTTATGGGTAAACTGTCGTTCATTGCTTGCCTAAAGGTAACTTTACAAACTTTCGTTAGATTTTACAATCGGTTCAAACTGTTTACGCTAGTGCTAATAGTGTTCGGTGATAATTGCAGTAATCATTAATTGTGATTTAGAACACATTACGGGTAATTTGTTGCTCTTCGTTTGCCCAAGCATAAATTTCCATTTGACAACACTATGTATTACTCGAGATACGGTAAACTTAAGTAAAACCCTAACTCGCATTCACCGTAATAACATGACTATCTACGTATCAGGGGGTAACACATTAAAACAAATCGGTGTAAAATATCTTAAACCTATGACGGCAGTGCAGAGAAATGTCACAGTCAAAGTGATCACTTTTCCAAGAGTTCAGCTCTTTCTCAATCTCATGATCTTTATATAAAAATTCTCTACAGAACAATCGTTCAAGGACTGGAGTCAATAACATTGAAGGATTTTCTTTACAATTGGTCTTAAGTTACGTCGAATTCTCCCACAAGCTTTCAAAAGCAGTCTACGAGTTCGACTTTTTCTCTATCTCAATATCTTTTTATAGAACTTCTTGACATAGCAATCGTTCAAGGACAGGAATCGATAAATAGGACTTTCTGGAAGTAATAATTTGTCTAAGATACATCATATTCTTGATCACACTTGTAATTTAAATTTTTTTTTCTTCCACATGTATTGTTTTTCATAGAAACTCATGAACATAATCGTTCAAGGACTGGAGTAATAACGTTGGAGGAAGTTCCTGAAGTAATGATTGGTCTTAAATTATGACAAATTCTCCCACAATCTTTCAAAACCAATTTACAATTCATAATTTTTCTAGATATTATATTTTCTTAATTTATCTTTTTATCGAAATTCTCGACATAATCGTTCAAGGACTGGATTCAATAACATTATAAGAGGCTCTTAAATAATGATGGGTCTAAGTTATGTAAATTCTCCCCCCAAAAAAATACCAAAACTAGTTTATAAGATTCCTGGTATTTAAGATATGACATTCTGTAAAACATCTCTTAGATCTATGGAAGATAACTGTATAGTATTTATTTGATAACCTGAAAGATACAATTCTTGGCAATACGAACTTAATACTCATTCATAAAGCCATTGGCTCTTTCTGAAATATCAAATAACCAGCAACCTTTACAAACCCAGAAATCCAAATACGAGTACCTACAATATACCTATCCTTAAAATGGTCTATGATTCATTAATATTCATCATTGAATCTGTTGGCTCTTTTGTTTATCAAAATACAAAAACAGAACTAAACACAGCAATCTGTTACATACTCTGAATATAAAATTTACGTACCCACAATGTAACTTGACTTTTTGAGCTAATCAAAATACAAAATTGAATAAAGGCATCATTTTACTTACCCTGATGAGTGAATTTTACGTACCCACAAATTAGCTATCTTTAATGTAACTTACGATTCCCTCAAGATTCTCTTCTACACACACTGATTCGATCTCAGCGGCAATTATTTTACGTACTCCGAATGTTAAATTTACGTATCCACAATTTACTTATCTTCAAAAAAAAATTTACGACTCATTCAAGTTTCTTTCCTGTCGCCTCTCATGGACTCAATCTTAGCGCAGATTTTCAGAGCGGGGCCAAGCTTCATGGACATGGCCGACATTAAGTGGTCCGCTTTGAGAAGCATCAAGGCCTGGCCATCAATTTCCTGAAGAGCAAAGTCCTCTGCATATTCTCTACAACCAGGAAGATTCTGAATGAAATCCACGACATCCTTGACCTGAGAATTAGATTATATTATTACATATGTATACAATGGCTGCTGATCTCCTTGTAAGGGAGTTGCCAGAGTCAAAGCACACATTCACCACAGGCTAATATACTTCACTTACACCTCTTAGTTCCTTGAGGATAAAGTGATGCCAAAATCCATTCCTCATCACTCTGTTTGAGTAATCTACAAAGTAAGTGGCCAAGGATCTTCTGCCATGAGGCAAGAGACCCACAGCCGATTTACACCCCACCATTTCAACCGCTAGCAGCCCCCTTACACCCATCCATCCTAGTTTACTGTGCTAACAGGTGCAAGATGAAAGGACATTTAATATTTTTTTTATATTTACTTTCGTCATCTTGGTTTTTGCCACTGCTGATTGTCAGGAGGTGATACAGATAACATAATCAATTGACATATACATATGGCACCACACCTCTGGTTTTGACTGTAATTCTAGTCAGTGAAAATTCGGCAGGTGATCATACCATTAATACAAAAAAAAATTATGCGTGCAGTTTTATGTTACTACAGTATGCCCATTAAGGGGGTGGACAAGAACAGGTTGGTACTGGGGAATCACAACCGGAAGCCCTTCCTAAAGCCCAGCAGTAGGATTGATCAAGTGTCGTGAGCTCTAAATATTGCGGTACCACAATCCCCAAGTTATGAAAATATATTTATATCTACCTAGGAACTTCCACAACTTACGTCGCTTTATACTACCAAATCCCCTACTGCCTCTACAAGGCACTCCATGATAACAGCAGATGCCAATCAGAACAGCGTCGCAATCATTCGCCACTCATTTCTATTCCTAGCACACTTACTTGCCTCCCTCACATCCATTCTCCTATCATTCAAGGCCCTCATTACTTCATCCATCCACCCCAACCTAGGCCTTCCTCTGGCATTTCTCTCATCAACTTCCAATTTCATTACCTTTTTCAGTCGTCGTTCATTTATCCATCCTCTCTACATGACCAAACCATCTCAAAACATTTATATCTACTCTAGCTGCCAAATCTCTCCTCACACCCATTCTCCCTCTAACTTCTTCATTCCTAATCCTATCTAACCGCGATACACCAGTTACACTCCTCAGACATTTCATCTCAAACACATTCAGTTTCTGCCTCAGTTTCTTTCATATATGAAAATGATCCTCAAAATTTACCAAGAACATAACTAAATAAAGGCTCATATTAAACTTACCGTCCATTTTAATATATCCACTCTTTGGGTCTTCGTAGGAGATTCTGGAACTGCCGTTCCATCCCCTTCTCCGCCTGGCAACTCTTCGGTTTCTGTCTGTCCTTCCGTTTCTTGATATTCTGCCATGTCTATATGCGGAAGAGTGTCACCCTCTTCGAAGCTTCCATCTTCGCGTATTCTTTTCGTGGGAGGTTCTTCAGGATTTTTGAAGAGACCAATTCTTTTTGAACAACCAACATTGTACCTGAAAGTCAAATTATGTCAATGAGTGATAATATACCACAAAAATACTAAGAAAGAGTGTGTTGTAAGGAATACATATAGATTCAGCAGTGCTGTAGTTAAACCAATGTGTTATGCACCATTTTATGTCACAATCAGAACCAATTGGCATGGAGGTGAATGAAATTATGTTGGAGCTGGGGTATTAAATCTGGATCCCTTTTCTAATGTCCTGCATTGGGATTGAACTTGCTTGCTCTACCACTTAAGGGACGGTCAGTATTTAACTAAGTGCAGAATTATGTAGATTATAGTTTTTAATATATAAATTTACATTATATACGAGTATCTATCTAAAAAGGGTATAATTCTACATTATTTTTCAGTCACTATTTCCGGCAAAGCCCATGGTGACGACTCTTTGAGAAAGGTTGATCTAAGCCTTTGCTAACTTTTACAAGAACAAAACTAAACCTTTCTATTCTTGCGAGAGAACACCACATATACTAGACATACTCAACTCTGGAAGTGATAAGCCTGTGTTCTGAAGCTACTGCAGGGCATTGGGAAGGGTATATAGCCTAGTTTCCCCAGCTCCGACCTGACTATATCAAACCCCATTTGAATGGGGATTTAAAGTGACCCATAAATGGCAAACAACCTGGTTGACGCATAAATGGCAAACAACCTAGTTATCACGAAGACAATAAAAGAAAATCTTCTAACCTTTTTGCACAAGAGGTACTGCAAAACCGTTTTGATCGCTTGAATTTAGAGCGCAAATCTGTCTTCCCACAGAATTCACACTTGGCAGTGTCCCCCTTGGGAGATATGGAGGTTAATTCTGCTGCCTTTTTCCCTGGAAGATAATTACACAAATAAATAATCATCATCTTTATCAAGTAATCACAGGGTGCTCTAGGGATAATCATATTTACAAGGCAAGTCTCTTAGACTTATCTAACAATATATCCTTACCTCACAATTTACGGGGTTATATAACTTTACATGCGGTTCTGAGGGTTACTCATTTTTACAAGATCCTCTTTTTATTTAAAAATTAAGTCGTATACTGCTACAGCTACAGGATGGCCTCAACTGAACAAGAAGAGAGGCAGCAAGGTGTCATCATGTCCTGGTCATTGTAAACCCATCAATCAGCATCCCCTTCAGTCTGCTCTTACAACCCAATGAGAATACAAGGGTGGATCTTTTCTGTCCCACTATCAGGGAGTTCCCTTCTAATCAAACCCGTAGGGAACAGAAGGATAAAAGTTCTCAAAAAATATATAAATAAATAAAGCACAAAGACAACTGTAATCTTACTTGCAGCCTCGTCGTCGGGAAGATTCTCCTTCTCGGCTTGTCCTCCAATAGACGGCTGAGCAGACGAGGAAGTGACGGCAGCAACGGTCATGGTATTGGTGTAGTTTGGGGGTCGTGGTTTCGAAATTTCGGTTAACAAGGATGAACGACTAACGGGGAAGGGCTCAGAGGCTGTGGAATACAGGGGGGTCTCACATAACGTCGTTTAGAGTAATAATTTTTTTTTATATATATACATTCATAAATTCGTTTCTGTCTAATATCCTTTACCCTTCCTTCCTTCCTAGTGTAATATTCTTTATACTTATAAGTTTTTTTTTTCCCCAGCATCGGTTTTTCCACATGCAAACTTATGTAAATTTTTGTAACTATTTTTCACACACCACGGTCATATACAGATCAAAGAGTGCTGTTCTATTATACTGTTGTGGTGTTTTTTTTCCCCCAGCATCGGTTTTTTGCAAAATAGGACATTTAAGCATGTTTACATCTTTTCTCATACATAAATTATCACGCCCATTTTTTCCAAAATCAGTTTTAAAAATGTCCTCTGCAAACACTTTTGGGAAGCCTGTGACTGAAGAAGAGATCTCCCTTATTCTCCAAAAGGGTATTTCATAATCACTTTTGATAAGTAAACGATTATTTTTGATACATAAACTATCACATGCATAATTTTTTTTCATACATACACTAACAATACTCTTAACAAGGTGATCAAAACTGTAACAAAAGAGGCCGGAGATAAGACAGCATCCACACACACACACCCACTCCCCCCTTACCTTCATGAATGACAAATCCTTCTATAACATGGGTAAGAACTTGAGGTTTCACCAATGCCTTGGGTGGGCCAGATGTGGGAGGCTGTGGTGCAACAGGATGAATGGTCCCATTTATAGTAGGTTGATGAACTTTCTCATTTACTGAAATGCAGAAACATGTAGACGTTATTAAACTAAGTAAGCATCTTATGAAGAAAGTTCTTGGCTGCAATACCCCCTGGTAAGGGGGTGGCCGAGTTAAATCGCACACACTCACCAGAAGATAATTATCTTCATTCACTCCTATTAACTCCTTGAGGATAAAGGGCTAAAACAGTTCCCCCCCCCCACCATTAACCTGCTTGGGTCTACCACAATGTAAGTGAAGGTCTTTTGGACTTAAATAGGACTTTCCAGGATAGCTCTATGTTAAGTCTTTTTTCAGTTACGGTCTTTTACCTATGCCTACATCAACACCAAATATTCTCAGATATTTGTTACACATCTTTTATTATCCCTTAACATCAGACAAGTCAAACATTCCCCATCTCTATTTCTATTTGCTTCATGTTTTCTTCATGCCCAGGTCCGATGAGGGCAATTTTATTTTTTCTTTTCCGTCCTGGTGTCACACTTATAAAAAAAAAAACCTTAATACGAAATTCTTGAAGAAAATACGGACTTATTACAAATATATAAATTTATTAAGATTAAATTATTTTATGTATTGCACTCAACAATTCTAAAGACTACATAGAAGCAGATATGAGAGAGAAAGGCCTTGATGCCAACATGACAGTAAACAGAGGAAGGAGAAGGTTGCCCATCCAAAACATCAATCCTTATAAAGACAGGTGAACAAAGCTGACAAAGGAAAAAATTTGACTACTATACACTAACTCTTATTCATCTCGGAAACACTCCCCCAGTTAGAATTTTGGCTATATTAACTATAACCTTCCAAGTAAATGGAAAAAAGGGAGACAGAATATACAGAAAAGGGGGGGAAAATTACATAAACAGAATTATTTCCTCTTTTAAGTAGCTGTGATGATTTCTTCCATGATTATACCTGTAAGTAATTATTAGGTTCAACTTTAAAAAAATTTTAAGTAAAACAAATAAACGAAGAAACAATGTCCAACCTTCACCACTTTCACTCGAAGGAGAGGTGCCATTTATTGTTGGCATCACTGCCATCTGTAGAGGCTGAGCCTGAGTGACAGGAGCCACAGCAATGGGAGCAGCTGCACCCGGAGCCACTCCACCCAGCGTCGCAGTGGTAGCCGCGATAGGTGCAACTGGTGAGATTTTCTTGGCCGGACTGGCCTCCATTTTTAATTCGGTTTTGGGCTGCATGACTGGTGGCGTGGACGAAGAAGGGACCATTGCCGGGGCGAGGGAAGGTGGTGGTATTGATGTCTGTACTTGCGTAACTGCACAGGTCACTTGTGGCGGAGGAACGGCTGCCGGAGCGAGAATAGGAGCTGTCGTGGAGACAACGGTTTGCGTGGTCAAGGGCTGTCCGTGCGTTGCGGCCTGCATGGAGGCATTTGACATCAAGGCCGGAGGTGTGGGAGCCACTGAAATTTGTGAGATACTAACGCTCGCTTGCTGTGGTTTCGGAGCTGGTGCTCTGACCAGCTGCGGCAAGGCAGGAGGAGGATGCCCAGCAGGAGGTAAGGGGGCAGTTGGTGGAGCCATGGGTACTCCAGGTCTGAAAAGACCAAATAAATACATTGTTTACGTAGTATGGATTAGATATGCTACAATTACAAGATCTTAATATTTCAAGAGTATACTTTAAGAACAATGTTATCAGATTGGTCTATGAAATCTCCAATGATTAGAGTTTGTGGGAAGAATTTTATAATTGTATCCACGGTTTTAAATTATCGTATGTGATGAACATGCACCTTACTCCTTGAAGACAATGAGGAAAATATGGTCAAAGTGATCCTAGCGTTTAAGTCTGACTAAAAATATGACACCGCTGTAAGTATATTTTTTCATACATGAAGCCATCTTTTCTAAAAGCATAAGTGACTATAACTAATAAAATAATTGAAATTCCTACTAACACATACTATGACTTGCTGAGCCAAAGAAATAACAAAATTTGCTACTAATACATGCTTTGACTTGCTGAGCCAATACAATAACTGAAATTGCAACTAAAACATACTAAGAATTGCTGAACCAATGAAATAACTGAATTTGCTACTAATACATACTTGACTTCCTAAGTCACTTAAATAACTAAACTAGCTACTAATACATACTTGGCTCGCTGTTTAAACACAATAAAAAAATTTGCTACTAATACATTCTAGACTTCCTGAGCCAATAAAATCAATACATACTTGACTTGTTGAGCCATACTTGTAATGGCCTGCATAGGGGCAGTTGGCTGCGAGACAACTTTGGTAGTATTCGTAGCAGTTATAGGGGCACCGGGATTATGTATTGAAACAGAGGTGATTGCAGCCTGTTGCTGTATGACTTGCGTTCCAGCATTGACTGCGATTGCTGTAGCCGTGGGAATGGCTGTTGCAACTGCAGTTTGAGAAGCCTGAGCAGCTGCTGCTAACTGGGCAGTTCCAGCCATCGCAGGAGAGGTTCGATTTGCAGCATTTTTACCTCGCATTTTGTTCTGGGAATAGAAAGTCTGATTGTACCATGTTATGCATCCTAATTTTTCCCCATTTAAAAGGGGGTGGACACAGACATGTTGGTTCTGGGGGATTAAGGCTGGATGACATTCCTAATGCCCAGCAGTTGCGATATATATATATATATATATATATATATATATATATATATATATATATATATATATATATATATATATATATATATATATATATATATATATATATATATATATATATATATATATATATATATATATATATATATATATATTATTTGTTTTGTGTCACTATTAATCCCCATTACAAGGGTGAAAGACAGACTGGGGTTCGGGAATTAAGGCAGCATGTCCTTCCTAACGCCCCGCGGTGGGCTTGACTGCGAATCTGTTACTCCTGAATGGAGTATGTATATTTCACATATATGATAAAACATACCTGAGCTCTAGGAGCAGTAATGTGACCTGGAGCAAGCTGCTGACCAGCTGTCTGAGTAGACACAGAGGCACCCGGACGAATCTGTGTGGGATTGGAAGGTAGGATTGGTGGACGCATGTTTGGCGCTTTGGGTTGTATGTTGGGTTGCATATCCATGCCCAAACGGGGCTTCTGCACCTGGGGTCCTTGCTGCATCGTTTGTAGAGGTGGCATCATAGCTACAGAAAACAAGGAAGGTAATGTCAGCAATATTAAATCTAAGCAAGCAGGGTGGCCACAAGTTACAAAAACACTAAGGCAACAAGGTTTTAATACACTTCCTGTGTCACCATCTGCTTTAAAGTTCTATTATGAAGGAAAAAAATCCTAAAGGCAGTAGGGTAGTCATAACAGTTCCAAAGGCGCTAAGGTAGAAAGGCCAATACACCATGTGTATCACCATCTATCCCAACAGTAGGATTGTGACAGGGAAACAAATTATGGGAAGGATGAATTTCTGGCCTCCCTACTTGGAATTTATCATTCTATGAGCTTGTCAATCTTTCTATTCTAGGCTTGTTGCTGATTCCCAAAGCAACTTTTGAAATAGAAGGGGTGTGCAAAATAACTGTATTTTCTTTTTATGCCATTTTAATCCAATTTGAAAGGGGGTGGGCACAGACTGGATCCTTCTTTTCATTGTTAGGGGGGTGGCACAGTCAAACCATACATTCGACAGATGCTATTATACCTCAAGCAATCTTCTTAGCACCTTGGGGATATAATTTTACCACAATTCCCCCACCACCAATGTACGCACAAAAAATAATTAAACTAATTCTCTCAAATAATAAAGAACAGTATACAGTTTAGTTCATGTAAGTTGAGGGATGACTGTACTTACAATTAGGCACATGCATGGTCTGTGGTTGGGGATTAGAAATGAAGACGTTATCTTGACCTGGTTGAGCTCCTCGGATGAATATTTGGTTTTGCGCCAGGAGGGCAGGCGAGTGCAATGCACCAGGAGTTGCCCAAGAAATACTCTGTTGCTGAAAGGAAATGACATTATTGGATTTACTGAATGAAATGCATATTATATGAATACATCCAGAACCACATGAAAGGTTACAAAACCCCATTAATTGTTGAGTTATATTATAATAAACTTTATTTCCATTTTACAATGGGTATTCGTCAGCCAGGACAAGCCCCAACCCCCCACTGTGATGTCCACCCACAGCAGTTCCTGCCAGTAAACAGCTTAAACTCTCGGTCTTGGACGGGGACCGATCTTTCGACCTCGTGAATGCGAAGCCAGCGCGTTACCACTGTACTAGCCAGCAGGCTAGGTTAGGTTGGGATATGCTACATTACATTACAATAATTTTCATTAGGTTAGGTTGGATTGGGTTGGGGAACATTTCGATAGATTACAGTAGGTTAGGTGACGCGCCCTGCAAATATGAATAACCCTAGGAGCACCTTAGGTTACTCTTCATCACAGGATCCAATGGCATTAAAACCCTAAGAGAAGTTGCAGATATTTACATATCCACACCACATGCAGGTGCCACTATTCTCATTTTTAAAGGTGCTGTGATTGTAACACATGAAAATGCTAAGGCTACATAAATATCTTTGGTTTCTTTTGAGAATTGTAATACCTTTCAAAATGTACATGAAATTAGAGGATACTCCTTACTTTTTGTATATCGGTTGATTTATGAGAAACAGAATGGGCAGGAAGGATGTTGTGTTGCTGACTGCTTATGACACCAACAGGTAACTGCCCAATTAACACAGTCTGACTGCCGGTCGTTGGAATAGCAGCGGGCGAGTAACCTAGGAAAAATAAATTAATTTATCAGCTTTAAGATAATGTTTACATCACAAAGAAGCTTAAATGTAATTTAACATATATGAGTGAAAAAGATCGCTACAGATGTGAAGGCACAGGAGGAAAGGAGTGGTGGACTTTTAACAAGGCCTTTTGCGCTTCGAGGTGTTGGAGGCGATGATCATTAATGATAGAAAACAAGAAAGAAACAAAAGACTAATAAATATAAAATAATAATTTACTTAATATACTGTGTTTACTGTTCAGTCTTAAATAAAAATAATGAAAATATCTAAAATGAGTAAAGAAACAACTTTGTAACATCTTGCACACATATCAGTAAAAAAAAAAATATATATATATAATATATATATATATATATATATATATATATATATATATATATATTATATAATATATATATATATATATATATAAAATGGCCGAAATCCCCGTGAAGAGGCTTGCCATGTCATAGCACAAACATTCAAAATTAGTTAATCAACTTCCATCACTCCTCCTTGGGGATAATGGGCTGCCAAAATTCACCCCCACCAACCTGTATGGGTCAACTACATGGTAAGTGGGGCCAGTATCTTTTGAGTGAGACCTGACAGCTACAGCTGGTCAACCCCCAACACTTTATCTCATGGAAACCCACTCACATCAAGTGATAATGAGAGACATCAAATGAAACTCACCAGTCTGACCTCCCGCTTGTAAGACACCGGCTTTTCCCGTGGCAGTGGTAAGCATATGAGGACCAATTTGTCCTTGAAATGGCTTTCCCGTAGCTGCAGCTATCACCTGGGGAAACTTTCTTAAAGTTATAATACCCTTAAAGTTATAATAAATTATATTATTCGTAGTATAAATAACCTTAAAGTTATATTATGCTCAAAGGTATAATATCCTTATAAGTATAATATTCTTATAGTTACAATATCATTAAATCATGCCTAGATTACTGTGAAGCATCTAAACTTTACCTACCACAATTCACATTGATATAAAAATAGTACAGTAGTTGCTTTACTGTTATTATTTTGGGAAAAATGGTCTAAATTATTTTTCTTTTTTCAAAATTGTGTAATTAAAAACCACATAAGAAGTGGGACAACTACACTGATACCATATCAGCAAAATACAAGATTGTAAAATACCAGCAGAATACAAGAATTGTAAAATGCCAACAGAATACAAGCCTTGTAAAAAAACAACAGAATACAAGACTTGCAAAATACCAGCAGAATACACTTCTTGTAAAATACCAGCAGAATACAAGACTTGTAATATACCAGCAGAATACAAGACTTGTAAAATACCAGCAGATTACAAGACTTGTAAAATACCAGCAGATTACAAGACTTGTAAAATACCAGCAGAATACAAGATTTGTAAAATACCAGCAGAACAAGAGTTGTAAGACATACAGTACTTTCCAGTTGCTAACAATAAATGCAAGTCTAATTTCCTATGCAAGTTGGCATGAATACACAAGTTTTGTAAAATTAATCTTTACCCTAAAGAGAGACCTATCATGAACCAACGTACGAAGGAGACACTACAGTAGTTGCATCACCTTACATTTACACAAAAAAAATTACTAAACTAGAGTTTGAGACATCTCAAATTGCTTTTTGCATTAAAAATGAACATATTTGAAAAGTCACTAGAGAAAAGTTTACAAACGATGTAAGACAGGCAATCCAGAAAGGATGGTAATGCACATAAACAAGTTTACAAAGGTGAAAGTAAAATACATAAGAATGCTGAATTACACCCTATACGGTACTGTAGAAGCAAGTCACAAAGATGTTACTATGATAGTAGTTACATTACATTAGAAATGTAACACTGCATGGCTTTAGAGGCACATAAGAAAAACAGTGATATCAGAAATAAGCAATATATATTTTCACAATTTTCTGAATTAATTCTCCCATTCTTAAGTAGCGTTTTGTATATTTTTATTGCAAGTCAAGGATCCGCTACAGAAGTATTTGTCTATATATGAAGGATTTAAGTAGATCTTCGTCCGTATTTCTGGCCATAACTTAAGTAAATCTGTTTTTCCCCCATTTGTCACTATTAATTCCTATTCAAATGGGGGTGGACACAGACAGGTTGGAGTTTGAAAATAAAAACTGGATGCCCTTCCTTATGTCACCGTGGTGGGCTCTAACACAGGTTTGCCAATTCTCGAGTCGATCACTCTAACGAATGTGCTGTTGCGGTACCAGGGACTAAAGTAAATCAATGTATACTGTAAATTACCTGTATGGGTTGGTTGAGACCATTCAAAGTATTTGGCTGTATAGGAGTTGCATTCATGCCAGTCGCTGTCTGAAGTGTTAAATTACTTGGCATAATCAACTGTCCTTGAGCATTTTGGTACAACTGGGGTAGGTAAGGCCCACCTGGTATTCCACTCTGTATAACTTGAACTTGGGGAGAAAACTGAAAAGAAGATTTGGTAAGATAAGGTATCGTTGTGGAAGAAGCAATTCCACCCTCATACAACGACGAATCTCACGTCGTTTGCAATTTTATAAGTCATTATTCATCGCCATTATGAAGGTGGACACAGACAGGTTAGAGATGCAGAATAAAAGATGGATGCCTTTCCTAAAACCTTGTGGCGGGCGAACGCGATCTGTCGGTTCCCGAATAGTGCTCTACATATGGCATTTACGTGTAATATGACGAGTCTAAGTGGGCAGTCCCTGGTAGAAGAATCACAAAAAAACACTTCGTGTCATATACCGAAACAAAGATGCCAAATAGTAAGACATTCTGTGTGTCAAGGAGAAAGTTATCCATCTTTACATATTCAGTATCACAGAAAGTTTCGAAATAGTATACAGGAACAGGGTACAGGCAATTCTCCTTGTATTTTTTCTATCCATGAGGGGGACTGGCAGGGTAAGACAAACTGGCAGGGTATAACTGAATGGGAAGGTTATGATCAAAAATCCTTCTGCTTTAGTTCTTTCTTTATAGTTGTATCAATTCTGCTACCTTTAAAGAATAAAATATCGTGTTTGTGATATAAAATGCTCTTGATATATAGCAAAAGATGATCTACAAGTTTCCATTTCTTGTCAATTATTTTTTTTTAGTTTCTAAAGACATTACACATTGGGATATGTGCACAAAGACCCTCCTTACATAGCACAAATGAATACGGATCGTCAAATTCATTATTTTTACAGATACAAAAACACTCAAATTAATACTTCACCTTAGAATAAATAATATTTAGATTATATTGACATAGTTAATCAGTAAATAGTGACCCAATTTAGTATATACAGAAATATATAATAATAATATGATTGGTTTTGTCACAGACATAATGGTTAGGAGGTGCCTTTTTGCAAAAGACTTTGGATCTGGCAAGTGTTACCAATACACTGAGTGAGTGCACTTTCTAACCTCAGACTGTGGCGGGTTGCAACCTCTCGACCTGACTAATCCGAGTCGCGAGGGCTATCACTCAACCTCGGTGGCCACAATAATAATAATAATAATAATAATAATAATAATAATAATAATAATAATAATAATAATAATAATAATAATAATAGCATATTAACCCGGCTTCATAAGGTTTTGCTTCTCTTACCTGAGGCATAGGAGAAGGCGAGACCCCAGGATGAGTAAGAGTCTGTTGGGCCAGATGATGTTGAAGAGGTTGATGGAGTGCTGATACTGTAGTAGTGCTTGTCTGTGGTCCCGGAGCTGGTGCTATTGCCGGAGGTGCCGGCTGCATACCTGATGCCAGCGACGCTTGCACATAAAACTATGGGGAGAAGTCACAAAATAATCATTATGAAAATCTATCTTACCTTTTTTTAGGATAGAAAAAATGGATATTTTAAGGCTGAGCAAACCCATGAACACCATGTAAAGTTAAGC
The DNA here is from genome assembly GCA_037179515.1 of Halocaridina rubra. Taxonomy (NCBI): domain Eukaryota; kingdom Metazoa; phylum Arthropoda; class Malacostraca; order Decapoda; family Atyidae; genus Halocaridina; species Halocaridina rubra. Next base: position 19,572 of record JAXCGZ010004182.1, read on the forward strand.
AACCCCATATATTGTTAGGTTTGGTTAGATTGAGTTAGTTAGGTTGGCTTGGCTTGGAAGGGTTAGATTAGGTTACGTTAAGTTAGGTTAGATGACTTGCCTTGTAAATATGAGTAACCCTAAAGCACTCTAGGGTTACTTTTCTTAAGAGTCGAAAAATATTTGATTTGTTCTTTGGAGATAATAATAATAATAATAATAATAATAATAATTAATCTCTCTCTTTATCGGGTAGCAAATACTAACAATTATAATATCATTTGACCCTTTTGTCATTAAAATCAGCAAGCATTATGAATTCCGATAGAACTATGAGGATAGTACTGTATTACTATGTATACATTTGCTGATGTGTTCAATTGAACATCTTTATCAAAATTTTGCTTTTTGGAATCAGCTAAATAGTACTAATTTCTTGTGGTATTAATCTCTGACCTATTGTCACTAATATCAACAGCATTACTCTTCAGTTTTGTCACTACTTATATGAGTTAATGCAACTTTTGGAAAATGAGAGAGAGAGAGAGAGAGAGAGAGAGAGAGAGAGAGAGAGAGAGAGAGAGAGAGAGAGAGAGAGAGAGAGAGAGAGAGAGAGAGAGAGAGAGAGAGAGAGAGAGAGAGAGAGAGAGAGAGAGAGAGAGAGAGAGAGTGTGTGTGTGTGTGTGTGTACAGATTTATCTCCTAAGACCTTAAATCTTTGACCCTTTGACACTAAAATCAATAGCACTGCTACACTATCCTCCTCACCCAAAAGGAGTGAAAAAGAAGAGTTCATATCAATTAGTCTTGATCATTATAAAGTAATATACCGCAAAAGTTCTCTGGTAGAGAACACAAAGCGACAGACAAGCTTCCCAAATGAGGGTTTGATCCTGTAGTGAGGCAGTACGAAGGGCATCCAACCTTAATCCCCCAGTTCCAACCTGTAAGCATCCACCCTATTTAAATGGGGACAAACTGCAATACAAACAGGATCTTGTAAAGAAAAGTAACACCTGGGAGGTGTTGGGTTATTCACATTTACAAGTTATCTAACCTAGCCGCACCTAAAAATTTACAGGGTTATTAACCTTTACAAGAGGGCATGAGGGCTACTCATCTTCATTACATCAAAAAAACTATAACCAGCAGGTTAGGTTAGGTTAACATATGATAAAAATAAATTGTATGTTAAAATTTCGCCTACAGATAATGAAGAATTAAAATAAAGTAGCGGGAAAATTTAAAAAAAAAATAATAATAATTTTGGGGTGCATATGCACACATACGTTACCCAGAAGTTGTAATGTGACAATCACACAATGTTAAATTATTCCATTTTTTTAAGTAAATCCACATACTAATTTTTTTATATATTTACAAGAGCTTTTGCTCAAATTATTCTTTTTTCATCCGGGGTCGCTGTTTGAGAAGAGCTTCCTCCATTTACTTAAGTTGCTTTTGAATGAGTGCAAAGGAGGAGGACATTCACAAACCTAATCACCTAAACCCAGTTAAAACCTGAGTAAACTGTAGTTTGAATTAAATTACTCTTACCTTGATATTATGTGTTATAACGCCAATGATGAGTCAGTATGAGCGACAAGCAATAACGATACCGTAAGACAGCACAAACCAGAAAAACAGAAATACCAAACCGGCCGGTAAACAAAGCATAAACATCACCAGTAATACAACCTCTCTGCACAACGACTAGATCTCCAATGCCCTCACCGCCACTAACTCTCAGCCATATGTAAACCTACCAAACTACTTTTAGACTCACTAAACTACACACCCCTCTGATCTCGAGATCATACAACACAAAGTTGTGTAGAAGTACAAATAAAACTGTGTAAAAACAACAGAAAATCCACAAACCAACAAAAACCTAGACAATCTATGACTGATACTAAATAAAAATTAAATAAATAAATTTACATATGCAAATTTACAGCAGAATTGTCTCACTCAGACATATGGTCATCCAACCAGGCAGGTCGCAGTCTTGTTCGCCTGGGACGCGTATCTGTTAAAATATGCAGGTCAAGGGTTTGCGCCCCGTCACAGACTGAGGTTAGTAAGGACATACACTCAGGGTAATGATTGCATTTGCCAAAACAAGTCCTTCGCAAGAAGGAAACCGTCCTAGCCCTTGGTAGAAAAGGGATTTAGTGACGTAAAACCGAATCAATCAACGTCGAGTATGTGACGTGGCATGCCATTTTCAGACACATTGTTTTTGGACGAGACACCAGTAATGTAGCCTTTCTTCCATTTAGTTGTACAATGTGTATTTGGCAGTTTCACCCAGACTTCCTCACCTATCCTCACTGAAAAACAACTCTTCTTTATTTTTCAGTGTCTCTCTCTGTGTTTTTTCTAAGAGTGCCTCTAGCTCTGTGATGCATCTACCACACGTTGTTTCAGTATCGGCCAATTCTGACCGTAATTTGTCATTTTCTTTTATTTTCAACTGTAGTTCTTCGGGAGAAAACACTACTGTCAGCAGCGGCTGGTCCATTCGCAACGTTTTCCAATCCCGAACATTAACGATTTTTCTTCTTGACCGGTAAATTCATTGAGGTTCTCCTGGAGAAGCATAAGCCTCTTGGTTCTCTGTTGATTCCTGAAGGTGAGTGAATTGTTTACTTTTTCAGCATTACGAAAGTTTTGGTAACGATTTTTCAACAAATCTTCAAGTTGCGATGTTTTGTCCTTTTCAGCACAATTAAAATTGACAATTGCTACCAAAGAAAAATCAGGTGCAAGAAACTGTACAACACCCTCCTTTATTGAAACACCACCCACCTGATTAATAACATCCAATCCCACAACAATATCAACACCGTCAAGCATCTAATCAGACACCACTGCATGAGCAAACACTTGTCTATTGCCAATCACCAAATGCACTACAGCAGAACCTTTACACTTTACCAGCCTTCCATCGAAAGCACATGAAAAAGTTTCTCCTGTACAACCAGCTACAAACTTAGAATGATACAATATTTGATTATATGAGGACCACCACACCTAAGGCATCTCCTCTAAATTCCCTTACTGCTACTGCCCCTTTTTTGGCAACTCATATCCCCTTGCCACTGCAACATGCTCCTCATCAGCCTTAGTTTTGCACAAAATTATTGCCACATTAATCAGTTCGCTGACTGGCTTAGTTAAAACCTCATTGACTTGTTGCAAAGCTATACTTTATCAAGGAATCCATGGACAAAAGTCAAACAAACAATGCTTTCCAAACCATCCCCCTTGAATCCAGTTAGCCCAGCCAAAAGACATGTCATTAGCATACACATCAACAGATTGCCCTGTCCATTTAACTCTAACCAATTTGGCATAAGCAACAAAGGCTCCGTCAGTAAATGCCTCTTTTAACATAGCAACTATTTTATTCTGAATCACCCTGGTCATCATCACACATTTCTAAATACAAATCACGAGCATCACCCTGGTCATCATCACATATTTCTAAATACAAATCACGAGCATCACCCTGGTCATCATCCCTCATTTCTAAATACAAAGCAAGAGCATCACCCTGGTCATCATCCCTCATTTCTAAATACAGAGCAAGAGTATCACCCTGGTCATCATAACTCATTTCTAAATACAAAGCAAGAGCATCTCCCTCCAAATACAGTGGAATAAAAGAAGTCAAATCAGAAATCTCCTGCAACTTAGCCACCAACTGATATTTCTTTATCCATGCAACCACATCTCCTTCACCGGTAAATGGTCTAATCATCTCCGACGTGACTTCAGACGACATGACTGCAGGTTACTGACTGTCTTACTGTCGTGGTTTTGCCCTCCTATCAGCTTGCAGTTTGCATTAAATTCCTCTTACCTTGATATTATGTTATGTGGAATATCGCTAACGATCAGTCAGTATGACAGACAAGCAATAACGATAATACCGTAAAAATACCAAAAAACAGAAATACCAAACCAGCCAGTTAAAAAAGCATAAATGTCACCAAATAACACAACCTCTCTGCACAAAGACTGGATCTCCAATGGTCTCACCGCCATCAAGGCATCAACTACCAGCCAGATAAAACTGCAACAAACTACCAAAGTACTTTTAGACTTAACTACACAAACCTAACAAAGCCCAACCATTAAATTATACAAAAACGAGAAATATAAATATGATAAAATATATATTATTCTTTCATCTGTATTTGAAATTCAGCGTTTAAAAAAAAAAAAATATTCAATACCGAGTTCAGAATAATCAGAAATGGAGTTCGGGGTAATAAGTAATCAATATACATAAATGATTAAATAGCAATAGAGACATATTGACCAACTTACATGGTGGTTAAAGAAGAAATATATATACTCTAACACCTGTGATTGTGTATGTATGTGTATGTATGTATGTATGTAGGTATGTGTATGTATGTGTGTATGTATGTATGCATGTATTTACGAAACACATGTTACTGTCAGTCTGCCTGTGTATATTGTAAAGTGTATGTGTGTACGTATGCGTGAGTTTATTTACGTGTCTTTTTTTTTTCATGTCTTTGAATGCGTTTTCGTTTATTAAATTTGGTGACTTTCATATTATGTAGAGTGGTACTTTGAAAAAGAATTTAAATTAATATAAAATACAGTCTCTCGCAAAAAAAAACAAATAATAATAATAATAATAATAATAATAACAATAATAATAGTAATAATATTACAGTGTTTAATTAATTAAATTGGAATAACGTCTTTCCTGCATTCTCTCTCTCTCTCTCTCTCTCTCTCTCTCTCTCTCTCTCTCTCTCTCTCTCTCATTTATAATTATCATAATCATAATTTACACACGTGCTTGACGTAGTTGACTCTAATAACCTCTCTCTCTCTCTCTCTCTCTCTCTCTCTCTCTCTCTCTCTCTCTCTCTCTCTCTCCTCTCTCTCTCTCTAAAAACATTACTGCCTCTCACTATACCCCAATTCCAGTCAGTGTTAGGCAGGATTCTGTCACAGTCATCAGTGTAATGAAATTCAGTCAGTTTCTGAATTCAGTCTGTGACTACCTAGAATTCAGTCAGCAATCTAACAGAATTTAATAAAGATCCAGAGAATTCAGTCAGTTACTTTATACAATTCAGTAAGTGCAATAATAGAATTCAGTCAGCGTCTTCTTACCGTTCAGTCAGTGACTTCATGCAATTAAGTCATTGACTTCATAAAATTCAGTCAGTGATTTAATTGATATCAGTTAATGACTAAACAGAATTCAGTCAGTGACTTAACAGTATTCAGTCAGACTTAATATAATTCAGTCAGTGACATAACAGAATTCAGTTAGCTACTCAAATTATTTCAGTCACCGAATTACAAAATTTTAGTTAGTGGCTGCAATGAACACCTGCATTTCGTGTCTCCCAGAAATCAGTCATTGGTTGGACAGAATTCAGTCAGTGCCTTGCGTGACTACCTACAGTCAAATTTTCTCTGAGTTTCGTCCGTGACTTAAGCATTCAGTCAGTGACTTAACAGAGGTTTAATAGAATTCAGTCATTAGTCTTATTCTGAGTCAGTCACTGCCTTGAGTGAGTGTCTGGTTTTTGTTTTCATTGTTGCTCCTAACTCAGTCAGTGAATTCATAAAATTCAGTCAGTATACTCAGTCATCAATGAATTTCAGCCAGCGACCCATAGAAATTCAGTCAGTGATATCAAAGAATTCAATCAGTCACGGTAGTCTCAGTTTATATGTCAAAAGATGTGTTGGGTTTAGTGTGGAACAGAATCTTGACAAATCCCTCCATATATATATATATATATATATATATATATATATATATATATATATATATATATATATATACACACACACACACACACACACACACACACACACACACACACACACACACACACACACACACACACACGTCATAATTTCCCTTATAAAAGAGGTGGCTGAGTCAAAGCAAACATTTCATTCTTTGTGGGAGGAAAATTCAAGGAAGACATACCCAGTCCCCTCGCTCCGCCACATTCATTCGAATTACTACACGCAGGGGAACAACGAGGAGGTATACATACGAATACAGTATACATATACGTGTCTGTGTATGTATATCACATTAAATAGATTATCTATTGATGTACCATGGGCTACTCCCCGAGGTAATTGTCAGACAACACCTGTTTTATCACCCCACAGCGGATGGACCGTAGGTACCACATGTCCCAATGTTGATATTGTTGTTTTAAGTAGTGTTGATAGTGTTGTCGTCCTGTAAATAGTGTTGCTGTTGATAGCTTACTATCAAGAAGAATTTATTGGTGATAATAATAATTAAATAATTTAAATCATAATTAAATATTTAAATATATATTTGGTAAGTGTTGAATATTATATTTTTTTTTAAGGTTTATGTAACTTGAACAGTATTGAAATTAAATGTTGAAAATAATATTTTTGGGGTTTATGTCACTTGAACAGTGTTGATATTAAATGTTGAAAATAATATTTTTGGGGTTTATGTAACTTGAACAGTGTTGAAATTAAATGTTGAAAATAATATTTTTGGGGTTTATGTAACTAAGACAGTGTTGATATTAAATGTTGAAAATAATATTTTTGGGGTTTATGTCACTTGAACAGTGTTGAAATTAAATGTTGAATATTATATTTTTGGGGTTATGTAACTAGGACAGTGTTGAAATTAAATGTTGAATATTATATTTTGGGGGGTTATGTAATTTGAAGTGTTGAAATTAAATGTTGAATTGATGGTATTTGATGATAATTGTTTAAAATTGGAAATTTTAGTAAATTGGAAATTTTAGTGTGTTTGGAGTTAGTGTAAGCGTTCTTCTTCTTTTTTTAAAGATTTCATCGAGAAAAATTTAAATTATAATAATAAAATTAAAGATGAACTAATTAGAAGAAAATATAAAATTTTTATAAGAGAAAAATATCCGGAGTTAGTATAAAAGTTTTCGACATTTTACATAACTCTTTTTATCCCTTCACATCTGACAAGTCACAACACTCCCCATCACGGTTTCTTTTTACTTTATGTTTTCTTCGTGCCCAGGGGCGCTGAGGGTGTATATATATATATATATATATATATATATATATATATATATATATATATATATATATATATATATATATATATATATATATATATATTTTTTTTTTTTTTTTTTTTTTTTTTTTTTTTTTGCCCGTCCCGGTGTCACAATCATAAAAATAATTTAAAATTAAATGAGAGATAAGGTGACGATATATATATATATATATATATATATATATATATATATATATATATATATATATATATATATATATATAAAGTTAAAATTAAAAAAAGTTTTGAGTTTGCCTCCAATATCTAATTTGGTTAATGTTCCTTTTTCCGATCTTTTTAAGGTTAGATCGATAAAACATTAATTAATTGAAAAAAAAACACGATATGCAAAATTAAATATTTTATTTTTAAATCTAAAATACCTTTTCATTAAGTGTTCTTTTTTTTATATTTTAAGGCTCTATAAAGCAGTTTTTAATTCTAAAGAAAAATATTGACAGAAAAACGTGTGATTACCTAATTGTGATTACCTAATTGTGTTTACGGGAAAGAGCCCAATGCTCGTATCTTCCCGTCTCCTGATCGGTTCCATTTTTAGACTTAGTGATACTTATCATACCTGTCCTTAAAACTATGGATTGAGATAGCATTAACTACCTCCTCGCTTAGCGAATTCCAATTATCAACTACTCTTACACTGAAAAAGTATTTCCTTACTAGGTGTGTGTGTGTGTGTGTGTGTGTGTGTGTGTGTGTGTGTGTGTGTGTGTGTGTGTGTGTGTGTGTGTGTGTGTTGTTACCTTGACGTTGTAGCTACAAGGGTTCGTACAGCTTTTCTCAACAAGAATCGCTTATGAATAAGAGGGTGAGCATAGTGGCGTTTCCTCGTATGGTGTGTGGCTCCTCCCTACTCAACAAGCTCAGTGACTAAGCCATTAGATGCGTGAGGTCTGAAGTGGAACGGTGTCTTCTCGAGTTTAAGGTTTTATATGTGCAAACTTGTTCCCCCCCCACCCGGCCTCAAACGTATGTATGTATATATGTTGGTTTCGGCTTTACGTCACGAACTCCCTTTTCTACTAAGGGCTAGGAAGGTTGCCTTTTTGCTTAGGACTTGTTTTGGCAAATGTAATCGTTACCCTGAGTGTATGTCCGTATAGAAATTTTAATTTAGAAGTACTGTATAATAGAACAGTATAATAGTGGTGTCAGGGGTGGTCAAGTGGCGTAACTGATATTTTCCAGTGTTGGTCTCCTAGGCAGGATGTGTGTTTACGAAGAAATGACAAGAGATTTATGGTTCAGCCCATAGGCCTCTAACACATCGGCGCCAGTTGCCGATAGAAGTCAAAACTGTCACAAAGTTCAAGTCATTCCCACGAGAGCAAAAAAAAAAAAAAAATTACATGTATCTACATGCACCTGTAAAAATACACATATAGGGCCCCCTTGTGTCTGATTGGCCTTCTTGATAGCCACGCCCCTAACACTACATGGAATGGGCGGGCACTACCTTTTCTCTGGAAGCCTATTGGCTGGGGCTTTCCAAGCCTACCACGCCCTGCCATCTATGTACAAGAAAGCAAGAAGCAGTTAGAGATGGAGTCTCAGTAAGAACTTAAGGGGATGGGGAGCTTTGAGGTGTAGAATAAGTGTAGAACTAAATAAACTAATGGTAATCAGACGATGCATATCTGTTATCACTTCGCACGCTACCAGATTTCTAATATATAAAGAATATTACGACATTGGTGTCATTCAGGTGAGATATAATTCTTCGACTTCAAGTTTAGCCTAGTATTAGGAAAAATGCTATACAACATATGTATGTATGTATGTATGTACGTATGTATGTTAGTATATACATAATGTGTTCATGTATATATGTATGAATGTTAGTCTATACGTAATGTGTGCATGTAAGTATGTATGTAGAATAAAGACTGGTCTCCCATATCACACGGACCAGAGTTTGAATCCGATTTGTTCTGGGACTATAGTAAATATTTCACTTAATCAAAACTTGGTTGTGATAAGAGACATTAGAGGCGTCTGATGTCTATCAGGCAATGCCAACTCAGCAACTAAATGAGTGCACATGTGTGCACTGAAGTAAGTAATATAGATATAGCATTGTGTATTTCAATGGAGTTTCATCATTGGAACATCTGTACTTAAGAACGTTATTTGTATATTATAATGATGTCCTATTCATTAATATAAAAGAGGAAGTCAGGCTGTTTAATAATAATAATAATAATAATAATAATATATATATATATATATATATATATATATATATATATATATATATATATATATATATATTATTTTTTAAGATCCGAATAATTTTTCCTCACAATAAGCTCTCAAAATCCAATTTCCCTCAATTTTCCTGGATAATTCTAGGTTTATTTTCTTTATAATCAATACAAAGGTCGGTGAGGAGGAGGGGAGGAAAAGGAGGAGCTAAGATGAGGAACATTCCTCACATGACAAGCCTTCCCACCCACACATGCACATTCCCTACCCCCACAACGCTCAATGGGGTAACCGGAGACCCCGTAGGACCCCGAAGCTACAGGGGTCTCCCATCTCCTCCTCCGAGCTATGGGGTCCACCTCTCTTATCCCAGAAGAATGGGGTCCACCCCTCTCCACCAAGGGGAAACAAGGGACCCCTCCATATATCGCCTCCGTACAGCCTTTCTGTTCAAAGAAGGAATCCCACTAATGAGGGCAAAAGTATGCTGACATCAGAATTCAACCTTGGAAGAAGTGTTAACAGTAGGAAAACTAATTCTTGTTGTCACTTATTATTATTATTATTATTATTATTATTATTATTATTATTATTAATGGTGGGTTTTGGCGTAATTTCAGGCAGACGAGAAATAACACGGCAAAATGGATCCCTTTGCCTGGGGAGTTTTGGCAGTAGCTGGTCTCATCCTGGTACAGATAATTGTCGTCTTAAAGGCGGAGAAAAAACGCAAGCCTCCTAATACAGATGTGGCTAAGCCTACCGAATGCGAGCCACAAGGAAAAGAGGAAAAACAAGACTGATAATTTTGTCATAAAAATAAAAATTTCTGTTAAGATACTGTTTTCTATATTATCAATAATTAAGTAGATGTAGTAGTAGTAGTAATATTAGCAATGGTAGTAGTAGTGCACCAAAATGAGAGGAAAAATACGAGCCTTCTCACCTAGAGGATGCCGCTAAGCCTATCAAATGCATGACACACGGAAAACAATAAAACAAATTTCATTATTTTTTTCATAAAAATACAAAGACGCCGATTGAATACGATATTTACAAACTGCTAAATTAGTAGTAGTAGTAGTAGTAGTAGTAGTAGTAGTAGTAGTAGTAGTAGTAAAAAACTAAGAAAATATCATCATAAAAAATTATATACTTTTAAACAAATGACTTTCCGTTTGGAGTAAAAATTATGAGCCAGTAGTACCCCTGTCACCTCAGCAAGGTATAAAAACAGAATGAAATGTTTTAAGAGCCTGTGAGCAATAGAGAAAGACACATGTAACGCCTGTAAGCAATAGAGAAAGAGACATAACGCCTGTAAGCAACTGAGAAAGAGACATATAACGCCTGTAAGCAATTGAGAAAGAGACACATATAACGCCTGTAAGCAATAGACACACACATATAACGCCTGTAAGCAATAGAGACACATGTAACGCCTGGAAGCAATAGAGAAATAGACATATAACGCCTGTAAGCAATAGACACACACATATAACGCCTGTAAGCAATAGACACACACATGTAACGCCTGTAAGCAATAGAGAAATAGACATATAACGCCTGTAAGCAATAGAGAAAGACACATATAACGCCTGTAAGCAATAAAGAGAGACATATAACGCCTGTAAGCAATAGAGAAAGAGACATATAACGCCTGTAAGCAATAAAGAGACACATATAACGCCTTTATAGTATATTATAGAATTTTGATAAGTTTCACACACGTGCGTACATACAAACACACATTCACTGTTTTCCACTTATGTCATTGCAGTGTGTGATTACCTAATTGTGTTTACGGGAAAGGGCCCAAAGCTCGTATATTCCCGTCTCCTGATCGGTTCCATTTTATACTTAGTGATACTTATCATACCTGTCCTTAAAACTATGGATTGAGGTAGCATTAACTACCTCCTCGCTTAGCGAATTCCAATTATCAACTACTCTTACACTGAAAAAGTATATCCTTACATCCTGCAAAGAAGTTTTCTTACCAAGCTTCAAACTATGACCTCTAGTTCTAGAGCCAGCCATATCAAAATATCGATCCCTATCCACTCTATCATAACCATGAAGGAATTTAAACACTGTCACCATATCCCCCCTCACTCTTCTAGCTTCGAGTGATGGTAAGTCTAATTCCCTCAGCCTCTCATCATAACTGAGATTGCGTATTTCTGGCACCAGTTTCGTGGCATGTCTTTGAACTTTTCCAAGCTTAGCTATGTGCTTTTTCAAGTGCGGATTCCAAAAGGGGGCTGCATATTCGAGTTTTGGCCTCACATAGGTTACATAAATATTTCTGAACATTTCCTTGTCCATGTGCCTGAAGGCTACCCTTACATTTGTGTGTATGCGTGTGCGCAATGTATGTATGTATGTATATTTTGTATATACATATGAGAGAGAGAGAGAGAGAGAGAGAGAGAGAGAGAGAGAGAGAAGAGAGAGAGAGAGGAGAGGAGGAGTGAGTGAGTGAGTGAGTGAGTGAGTGAGTGAGTGAGTGAGTGAGTGAGTGAGTGAGTGAGTGAGTGAGTATTTGTGTATAAATAAACAATTAGTAATACAATTAATAAATATCAATATTTACATCTAGAAACAATAAACAAACAAATAAACTAGACTGATATAAATATGCTTCAGGGATGTCTGTGTACCCTAGTAGATAGATAGATAGATAGATAGATAGATAGAGAGATAGATAGACAGACAGATAAGCTTTGTATATAAAATAACCCCTTTGAAAATATATAATACGATATGTTTAGGTCCCACTGCCCTATGAATTAAATTTAATGGCATGAAAAAACTAATAAAAAGGACCCAAGAGTTTAATTACTGTAGTCTACAAATTTAAATACAGTATAGGAAAGTCGATTTTAATTAAATTGAAAGTTAGTTAATTTAACAAGAGAGAGGATAACTAAGACGAGGGGTAGAAGTAGTAGTAGTAGTAGTAGTAGTAGTAGTAGTAGTAGTAGTAGCTTGTGAAAAAATTCTGAGAGAGAGAGAGAGAGAGAGAGAGAGAGAGAGAGAGAGAGAGGAGAGAGAGAGAGAGAGAGAGAGAGAGAGAGAGCCCATGGGAATGATATATCTGCGCCTTGGGGAACAAATATGATGGAAAGGAAATGGCCAGGGATGAAGAAAATCTCTCTCTCTCTCTCTCTCTCTCTCTCTCTCTCTCTCTCCTCTCTCTCTCTCTCTCTCTCTCTCTCTCTCTCTCAGCCATAACAAATATAAGAATACCTTTTTATCTAAATAAGATATATTTCCTTATCAGTGAATAAGCATGTCTCATAAAAGATGAATGGAAATTAATTTCAAGACCTCTGAAGGTTTGGTTGGCTTCGGTTTTACGTCACGAACTCCCTTTTCTACTAAGGGCTAGGACGGTTGCCTTCTTGCGAAGGACTTGTTTTGGCAGATGTAATCGTTACCCTGAGTGTATGCCCAAACCTCAGTCCGTGACGGGGCGCGAACCCTCGATATGCAGCCTGAGAGTCGCGGACCTCTAAAACCTAAGCCTATCTTCAATATCAGATAGGGTAGCTATTTTTCACTGGGCGCTTAGTCTACGAAAGAGAGGCTTCGAGAAAGACAATGGATAACAAAAAAGGACTTCCAGAAAGATTACACAGAACACCAAAGACTTCCAGAAAGATTACACAGAACACCAAAGACTTCCAGAAAGACAATGGATAACGAATGAGACTTCCAGAAATGCAACGACGATGAAATTACGAAAGTGACTTCCAAAAAGACGATGAATAACGAAAGACTTCCAAAAAAACTACGAATAACGAAAGAACCTCCAATAAGACAATGGATAAAGAGACTTCAAGAAGGACAATGGGTAACGAGAGACTTCCATAAAAGCAATAGATAACAAAAGACTTCCAAAAATAAAACAGATAACGAAACAGACTTCCAGAAAAGCAATAGAAAAGGAAGGAAACCTCAAGAAAGACAACAGATAACGAATGAGACTTCCAAAACACAATGGATGACGGAAGTGACTTCCACAACACAAGGATAACGGAAGAGACTTCCAAAACACAATGGATATAGGAAGAGACTTCCAAAACACAATGGATAACGGAACAGACTTCCTGAAAGACTGCAAATAACGAAAAAGACTTCCAGAGTGGCACCAGATAACGAAAAAACTTCCAAAATCACAACACATAATGAATGGGACTTCCAGAGAATAAATAAGGACAGGGTCTTCCAAAAAAGACACTATTTTACGAAAGACACTTCCAAAAAGACAACAGATAACGAAAGAGACTTGCGAAAGGCAATAGATCACGAAAGAGACATCAAGAAAGACTACTGATAACGTGAGTAACTTCCAAAAAGACACTGGATAACGAAAGAGACTTCCAGTTAGACAATAGATCACGAAAGAGCATTCCAGTCAGACAATAGATCACGAAAGAGCATTCCAGCCAGACAATAGATCACGAAAGAGACTTCCAGTCAGACAATAGATCACGAAACACACTTCCAGTCAGACAATAGATCACGAAAGAGACTTCCAGTCAGACAAGAGATAACGAAATACACTTCCAGAAAGACCATGGAATACAGAACTTTCAGAAAGACCATGGATAACGAGACTTCCAAGAAGACCCTGGATAACAAAACAGACTTCCAGAAAGACAGCAGATAATAAATTAGGTTTCCAGAATGACATCTGATGACGAAACTCTTCCAGAATGACATTTGATGACGAAACTCTTCCAGAATGACAATAGATAACGAAATTCTCTTCCAGAATGACAATAGATAACGAAACTCTCTTCCAGAATGATAATAGATAACGAAACTCTCTCCAAGAATGACAATAGATAACGAAACTCTTCCAGAATGACAATAGATAAAGAAACTCTCTTCCAGAATGACAATAGATAACGAAACTCTATTCCAGAATTACAATAGATAATGAAACTTCTAGAATGACGATAACGAAACTCTCTTCCAGAATGACAATAGATGACGAAACTCTTCCAGAATGACAATAGATAACGAAACTCTTCTAGAATGACAATAGAAGACATGATCCAAAAGATTCAGCCATGCACTGCAAACGATAAAATACAGTGTTGGTTTCTCTCAGGGGTAATGGGAGGGGGTTCCCTGAGGGGGATTCGTCACAAAAGGGACCTTAATTAAGGGACAAGGGACTGGCTATGTCAGACCTGAGGGGAGAGAGCGAGGGGAAAAGAAAAACTTGGTAATATGAAATCTCTCTCTCTCTCTCTCTCTCTCTCTCTCTCTCTCTCTCTCTCTCTCTCTCTCTCTCTCTCTCTCTCTCTCTTTATGGTACAAAGTTCAAGGAGAAGAAGCAAACACGTTATAATAAGAAGAAGAAGAAGAAGAAAAAGAAAAAGAAAAAGAAAAAGAAGAAGAAGAAGAAAAAGAAAAAGTAGTAGTAGTAGTACACAAAGAAAGAAAGAAGAAGAAAATAAGAAGACTCTACTGACCTGCGGTGATTGGTAAGGCAAGAAGAAGAAGAAGGAAGGAGGAAGAAGGTATTTTCTACTGACCTGAGGTGACTGGGGAGGCATACTGGTAGCAACCCCATGGGGGGAATGGGCCGGCTGGGGTCCCTGCTGCATGACCTGGCTCATGGCTGCCTGTTGTACCGCCTGCTGTTGACCCACCTGCAAAAAATAACAATAATAATAAATAATTAATGAATATTAAGGATCAATCTCATAACAGGCACCTGGTCATCTGTAGGTGCTTAATATAAGAATGAGAAAAAAAGCAGATAATTAATATTTAGGATCAATCCCATAACAGGCACCTGGTCATCTGTGGGTGCTTAATATAAGAATGAGGAAAAAAGCAGGTCAACTTAGCTTAACCTAACCTTGGTTAACTGATTAAGTTAACGAAAACGCCTAGATTTACTTCATATGTAAAACATTGCATATTACAGTGGACTTTAACAATATTTTAACAATTTTCTCATAGTAATCATTCAAGATATGGTGAAGTTCCTCTCTTATTATTATTATTAGTAGTAGTAGTAGTAGTAGTAGTAGTAGTAGTAGTAGTAGTAATAGTAGCAGTAGTAGTAGTAGTAATAATAGTAGTCTCCGTGGCAAATTGGTAGCGTACGCGACTCTGAGGCGGTAGGTCGAGGGTTCGCGCCCCTTCACGGACTGAGGATAGCAAGGGCATACACTCAGGGTAACGATTGCATCTGCCAAAAAAGTCCTTAGCAAGAAGGCAACCGTCCTAGCCCTTAGTTGAAAAGGGAGTTCGTGACGTAAAACCGAAACCATTATTATTATTATTATTACTACTCTCTCTCTCTCTCTGTACTCTATTCTTTTCTACTCTCTCTCTCTCTCTTCATTGCTATATAATGAACCCACTGGGGGAGCATTCAGCTTCTCAGTACCAGTACTAATCACGGATAAACGGAGAAGGGTGGTGTTAGGAAGGGCATCCGGACGTAAAATCGAAAGCCAAAACCATCAGTAGCTTCTTCTGAGGCTTGCAAGAAGCAGCGACCCCATATACACATTAAAAAAGCCTCTTTGAGACTAATGGGCGATTCAGGTGTAGAGTGTTAAAGCCGAATGCCACACTCAGGGTAACGATTACATCTGCCAAAACAAATCCTTCGCAAGAAGGTAACCGTCCTAGCCCTTGGTAGAAAAGGGAGTTCGTGACGTAAAACCGAATCGTATCGTAATCCTCTCCTGACGCCAACTCTTCCTATTACTTTCTTCTTTATACAAATAACTGTACATGGGGACATGTGCACATGGGAACTCCCTGTGATACTGCAGTTGTTAAACATTACAATCTATATTTGGTTATGTATAAATAAAATAATAGAATTTGCAATTAATTTCAAATATCATAGCAAGTAATTAAGAATAAAATATAGTGTAATGATTGATGGGGGAAGGTATGGGACCAGTACTGCATTGAGTTGTTTTATTCCCCTTAAATTGCTGGACTGAGATCAAGACGAAATCAAGAAGCAGTCGAAAGATCTCCACCCAAACACTGTGGACGATCCGAGCTGCGTCCTGAAGGGGAAATAGGGTGATCCATTATCGCATAAGGAGTTAGGGTGTATGGGATAGGGTAAATTGGCTTTCTGGTGAATGGGTGTGATATGACTGGGCCACTTCCCTTACAAGGTGGATTTTGGCCATTGTACATTCATGAATATTTCACCCTCCTAACATGCACACACACACCCTATCCAGTAACCCACATACATACATACATACATACATACATACATACATACATACACACACACACCGGGGCATCTAACCTGAGGTGAGCCTTGCGGCACAATAGGCTGAGCTGTGGCAGCCGCGGCTTGCATGGAGACAAGCGTGGTTGTGGCTGTGTGGTGCTGTGGTAATAGAGGCGACGGCTGCTGCGGCTGCTGCAGAGGCTGTGAAGCCTCCGGCTGTTGCTGGTGATGCTGTGACTGAGTGTGTTGCTGTGAAGGATCTTTGTCTTCACTCATCATCTAATCACAACCACACACCTGCAAAACACAGCAAAGAAAGAAATATTAGTTGATTAATTAAATTAACTACAGTAAAAAGATTATATTTCATATTATTAATATAGCTGTCCGAGGGATGTTAATTCATAATAATAATAATAATAATAATAATAATAATAATAATAATTATTATTATTATAATTATTGTTATTATTATTATTATTACCGTCGGGAGGTCTTCAATTCGGAGGGTCAAAGTAATAATACCACCAGAGGTCAACACGGACCTGTATCAGAGGTAAAGAGTCCAGAGTGGGAATCCAATCACTCTCGGAGCAAGTCAGCTCAACTATGTCTGTACCTGCCACAGGTCGAGATCAGCGGAGAGGTCAAAGGTCATACTTAGAATTCGAAGTAATGGTGCAGCAAAAATAATAATACCCTTTTCACTGATCTTGACTTGAAACCGGCACTGTATTGATATAGCTTCCTCCCATATGGCTCTATTTCCAATTTTGACCTTTGACCTCACACGAAATATTCTTAGGGCCAGATGACTTTCTTACCTTGGTGTCATAGAGGTAATTTTACCCAAGAGGTGTAACATGACATTACCTATGTAATGTCATGTGTGACCCCAAGTGGTGTGACTTGACATTTCCAGTGTGGTGTCCTGAGTAGTGTGTGTTTACAGAGAGATGACCAGATCTATGGTTCAACCCATAGGCCACTCACACCTCTACGTCTCTGATCGATGGAGATCAGAAATGTCACACATTTCTGTATTGTTCTCACGAGAACCGAAATCCAGCCTAATCATACATACATACATGTGCACTTGGGAAAATATATATGTAGAAAGTACACATAGTAGTCGCCGTGGCTCAGTCGGTAGCGTCTCCGACTCTGAGGCGTCAGGTCGAGGGTTCGCGCCCCGTCACGGTCTGAGGTTAGCAAAGGCATGCACTCAGCGTAAGGATTACATTTGCCAAAACAAGTCCTTCGCAAGAAGGCAACCGTCCTAGCCCTTGGTTGATAAGGGAGTCCGTGACGTAAAACCGGAACAAAGAAAGTACACATATAGGCACTTATATTAGAATGTTCCTTGTACCCAAGTGGCGTTCCTTTAGCCACGCCCCTCACACTATAGGTAATTGGTTGTAACTCCCTTTCTCTGGAAGCCTATTGGCGGAGGCGTGCACAAGGATACCACGCCCTGCCATCTTGGTCAAACTAAAGAGTCAGAAGCAGTGAGAGAGCAGTAGAGTCCTGTGGGCACGAAAAGAATTAGGATTTTACCTTAAGGAGAGGGGGGCATTGAGGCGTGAAATAAGTGTACAGTATAACTACATAAACTACGCCCTGCCATCTTGGTAATACAAAAGAGTCAGAAGCAGTGAGAGAGCAGTTAAGAGTCTTGTGGGCACGAAAAGGATAAGGATTTTACCTTAAGGGGAAGGGGGCATTGAGGCGTGAAATAAGTGTACAGTATAACTAAATAAACTACGCCCTGCCATCTTGGTAATACAAGAGAGTCAGAAGCAGTGAGAGTGCAGTTAAGAGTCTTGTGGGCAAGAAAAGGATAAGAATTTTACCTTAAGGGGAAGAGGGCATTGGGGCGTGAAATAAGTGTACAGTATAACTAAATAAACTAAGTGTTACGTTAAATCCTGTATATCCATTATCACCTCGCACGCTGTAGCTTTGGTTAGTCGGTGTAGTGAATATACGACATTGGAGCCGGCAACGAACTGAGCTGGCTTTCTTCACACAAGGGTGGATATCCAACTTGAACCTTTGACCTCTGAAAGCAGAATTCGTGATGACCTCCTCTGGCGTTATTATCACTCTGACCCTATGAACTTAAGGCTTTTCTGACCTTTCTCATACCAAATATACAAGAACAAAAATTAATAATAATAATAATAATAATAATAATAATAATAATAATAATAATCACCCATTATACAAGAACAAAAAGTAATAACTATCATCACCTACAAGTATAAAATAAGCATACGTACACAGAATCCATACATACAAAACCATATGCACAGATATATCATTAAACAAGCATATGAAAAAATGCAAAATATAAAATTCGAATATACATAAGACGTATATTCATAAAATATACATGCATACAAATATACATACGTACATGCAAAACACGCACATTTTCACAAGAAATGCATATAGTTAAAATACAAATACATACACAAAATCCACATGTATACCACACGTGAAAAAAGAATCATAAGTATGTACATAAAACGCTCATTCCTACAAAATACGTACATAAAACAGCACGTACGTTCAGAAATGTACGTATGGTATATGTCGTACTCACATAGGCAAAGAACAATTTCACGTACGGATCCTCCCCCCCAACTCTTGGATCGATATATTCCAGAAGGAATATTCCAGTTTCCACCCTGATATTCATTTCTCTCTCTCTCTCTCTCTCTCTCTCTCTCTCTCTCTCTCTCTCTCTCTCTCTCTCTCTCTCTCTCTCTCTCTCTCTATCTATCTATCTACTCTATCTTTTTTTTAATCTTCTAAAACTTGGTATTCCCAAAACTTAAGAAAATTTGTGGTTTTTAATGCGTTAATGAAATCGAAGGAGAAAAATAAATGTATAAAATAAAAAAAAATACAAATAAATGTAATTTTCTCTCACACACACACACATATATATATATATATATATATATATATATATATATATATATATATATATATATATATATATATATATATATATATATATATATATATATATATATATATATATATATATATATATATATATATATATTTATATATATATATATATATATATATATATATATATATATATATATATATATATATAAGATAGATAAAAGAGAGAGAGAGAGAGAGAGAGAGAGAGAGAGTTAAATATCAACCGCTTTTCACTTTGAATGTCTATGGCAGTGTCAGATTCACAGTGTCAAATTTTGTTTGAACCTTTTATGTCAAGAATTCTATCTATCTGCCCATCTATCTATCTATCAATCTATCCATCTATCTATCTATCTATTGCGAGTTCGATATATGCGATTGCAAGTTTTTGAATTCTTCTGAAAAATATTGTTTGAACTTTTAAGCCCAAAGGTTCTAGAACCCTGCGTGTACTGGTTCTATCTACCTAGCCATCTATTTATTTTTATCTATCTATCTATGCATAGAAAGTTTGATGTATGTATGTATGTATGTATGTATGTATGTATGTGTGTGTGTGTGTTTGTAACATCCAATGGAAACTGAATGGTAACACAGAGACTCCTGGATATCCAATCATATTTTGCGAGTGTGATTAAGAATTCACGGTTGGCCCTTGTCAGTTAGGCTCTCTCTCTCTCTCTCTCTCTCTCGCACTGATTTAGTGATGTTGCCATATGTTGTTGCAGTTGACAAGTCGTAATTTTTAACATTTAAAATATAATACCCGATAAACATAATTATAAATAAATTAAAATCAATATATATAAATAGTTAAATAAAGTTTCTTTGGACAACATCATATATGATATATAAATAATGTATTAACTAATAAAAATACATTTCCATGATATCCAAGATGGCTCGCAAGGTTCGTGCTAAAAGCACCCTAATGGAATTTTAGTATGTTACTCGATCGACCAATCAGCGGGCACATCCTGGCTCTCTCGACCAATCAGAGTTCACCTTACACGTATCCATGGCGACGCCACCCATTGTGAAAATCCATTGGTGTAAGTATTAATTATTTTTGTCTCTCGTATCTCGGCTCTACTCTAGAAGCATTTATAATATATTCCAATAACATAATTTCGTACATAATATATTACATTTTTACAAAGATACACAATATATTACAATAGAAAAAATAAATGATAATAAATAATATTGCGAGACATGGTAACAATAATGTGAAGCTCAGTTGCCAATTATTGATAATCATAAAGGGCTTGAGACCAGAATGTCATCTCTTCCACACGAATTTGGTTAGTAATAATTATTTTTTAACTCGATTCGAGGCTCTTCTCAGATGAACAGACCATGATCTTAATAAAAAAAATAAGTAATGTATTTGATTTTAATTTAAAACATTAATATGTAATTAGAAATAAAATTAAAATTATAATTTATATTGTGGTATCTGGTAACAATATCGCTTGCGCTTGGTTGCCAATTATTGATAATATCACTCGAAAAACATGTGACCAAGTGCTCAATATTATTTCATATGACTTCGTCTATTTCCTTGTACATTTCGTACGCTAAAAATAAAACTTACTAACGAAAAAAATTGCAGAGTTTTATGCCAAACTTGCTATTCTCATAGGATACTCTTATAAGGATATTCAGTATGGCCAAAATATAAAGTAATCGAAAAATATCCAAAAATTAAAATTGTAAAGAAAATGAAACAAACAAACATCGAGCGAAAAATAAACCAAAATAACAGTAACAGGCAACTCGGATTCATAGTTGCCCTTTAGTATTTTAAATTTAAATAAAAAATGTCCATGCATGAGTCACTGGTGTTTCTTTCAATTTTAAGTAAAAGATATAACCAACGATATATGGTTGGGAATAAAAACTAAATTCTATTAATAACATGACTTGAATAAATTTAACACAAGCATGATATAAACAACTCAATTTTTAAATCAACAAATATATTTTAAACAATTCCATATTGATAAATAAAAATCGTTGTACAACGCGCACAACCGTGCACGCCCGAGTGCACATACTCATTCTATCCTCCCACAACACACAAACACACACACACACACTCCCTTTAAAAGTTTTAAAGAACAGACCCAACGGCGTTTCTGAACTCACAAATAATAATAATAATTATTATTATTATTATTATTGCTGCTTTTTTTAATTAAGCAAAATATCAAAATATTTGCCGTTTACCTTTCCTATCAGATAGCTCTGCCCGTCTCCGAGCCATTCACATTAATAAGTGTCAAATTAATCTGATCTAAAATGGCCAAAGTTTATACAAGTTCAAAGTAATAATGTATACAATAATACTAATAATAATAATAATAATAATAATAATAATAATAATAATGCGAATGGAGTATGCGTTCTACATATAGACATTTCATGTAGACATTTTTTACGTACACGAACGCTCACTCTCAGAGGGTACAAAAACGCAGACATGAACAGTTCTAGAACTATACGAAGAAGATGAAGAAGAAGAAGAAGAGCAAGAAGTAAACGAAAGAAGAATAAGAAGTAAACGAAAGAGGAGAAGTAAACAAAAGAGAAGAAGAAGAAGAAGAAGAAGAAGTAAACGAAAGAAAAGAAGAAAAAGAAGAAGAGAATTAACGCACACACGAACTATCTAGGAAGTTGTGGGAAGAATGGGGGAGTCAAGTTGATGTGGGAGGGTTGGGAGTGTGGGTGGAGGAAGAGGATGGCGTGGATGGGACCCTGGGGAATGCCACTACAGATGATGGTACTGGTGCGGGAGGCGGTGTAGGTGGGAGGAAGATGTGGCTTGTACCCAGGGGAATGACCCTGAAGGAGGGTAAAGGTGGGTCACTGTGGGAGAGGATGTGTGGGTAACAGAGGAAGAGGACGATGTGGATAGTACTTTGGGGAATGCCCCAAGGGGAGGGTGTAGGAGGGAGGGAGTGTGGGTATGAGACGAAGGATGTGGATAGGACCAAGGGTACTCCCCTATGGAGGCGCTGAAGGAGGGGTTTATTGTTGGATAACGGCGGCACTGAAATAGGGAAAATGTAGGAGGTGAAGGAGTGTGGATACGATGTGAAGTGGATAATGTGGCTAGGAATGAACCTACGGATGGGGAAATGTAGGAGGTGAAGGAGGGTTAATGTGGGAGGGATTGTGTGTGGGTACGAGAAGAAAAGGAAGATGAGGAAGGGACCAGGGGAAGGCCCCTATGGAGGTGGTGAAGGAGGAGAAGAAGGCGGGTTTAAGAAGCGTCGAGTTGGCGTCCTCATAGACGCGAAGAAGAAGAAGGGGAGGAGGAGAATGATATGAGAGAGAGAGAGAGAGAGAGAGAGAGAGAGAGAGAGAGAGAGAGAGAGAGCGCACCAGACGGTCAAAGGGAAAGAGAGAGAATATACGGTCGAAACTCACGTTGTAGTTTGTTTGTTTCCGAATTTGCTTTGTTTGTTGTCGTATTTTCTTTGTTTGTTGGTATATTTGTTTCGAAAAGGATGAAAATAATGCTTTGTTTCATACTTTAATATGTAATTTAATATTTCAGAATTTAAGTTAATACTTTTATATTTTGTGATAAAAATTAGATTGTCTGTACGACACTGATGATATGAACTTTAACTTAACCTAACCAGCGATAACCGCAATAAAAATTATCAAATTATTGAGTGAATTACATAAAATTAGGTAGTGTCTGTCTGAACGACGTTGGGTTATATTACAAAACTTTAACCTAACCTAACCTGGGATATCTAAGATAACGTCATGCGAAAGAGAGCCAATGAAAAATCTGAAGAGGATAATTTTGAATTATTATTATTACAGTCTAGCAAAATATTAAGAGTGGAAGGAAAAAGCCAAAATATTAAAGACATTGAGTGTCAAAATAATAATAATAATAATAATAATAATAATAATAATAATAATAATAATAAAAGTAACACGAACAATAATTGTAATAATGATAATAATAGCTATTATAAAAGTAATAATAATAATAATAATAATAAAATAATAATAAAAGTAACACCTACAATGATAGTAATAATAGCAATGATAATAATAATAATAATAATAATAATAATAATAATAATAATAATAATAATAATAATAAAAGTAACACGAACAATAATAGTAATAATGATAATAATAGCAATAAAGTAATAATAATAATAATATAAAATAAAAATAATAATAATAATAATAATAATAATAATAAAACGCAACACACCTCCAACCAGTGCTTACCTGGCTACGAGCCAGGAGTAGAGAAAAAACATTCAATTTAAATTTCTTTAATAAAAATAATTCTAAAATGTATATTCTATTACCTCGTAAAAAACTATCTACAGTGAGTTGATCTTTACTAATAATAATAATAATAATAATAATAATAATAATAATAATAATAATAATAATTAAAAAAAAAATTATGATAACGATGATAATAATAATAATAATTCTAAAGTAGTCATGTTTTTTGTCATAAAAATACACATTACTAATAGTGGTGACAATATTAAAACTATATACGACTACATTAAGCAAAAGTTAGGAAAATAATTATAATTATAATAATAATAATTATTATTATTATCATTATTATTATTATTATTATTACTAAAGAATCACATAAAATTCAAAACAATTCCCACATTTAGAGTCAAATATATAGAAATTAAGAATAATATTTTAGACGTCATAAGATATTTATTATTATTACTATTATTATTATTATTATTATTATTATTATTATTATTATTATTATTATTAGTATTATTATTATTATAAATAGTAGCAGTAAATATACAGTAATTAGAAAATTTAATAGTTTCTTCAGAAAACTGTGAAATAATACATTGACGTCTACAATAAATGTCCCGTTTCCGGCAATAATAATAATAATAATAATAATAATAATAATAATAATAATAATAATAATAATAATAGGCATGTAAATGATAATATAATAAAAATCACAATAAATATACATGTGCAAAAAAAAAAAAAAAAAAAAAAAAAAAAAAAAAAAAGAGGTGGATCAAGTGTCTTAATGGAAGATAAGAAGAAGAAGAAAAAAAATATATAATGAAGAAGTAAAAGTAGAAGAAAAAGATGATGATGTCTTCAACAGAAATGAATATAAAAAAAAGGCTGGTCAAGTTCAGCGAACCTACATAACATCAGGAAAAGCTGAAGACAGAAGAAATGTCAACAAATAGAATAATGAGATATAAGTAAGATGATAAAAATAAACTTAGAAAAAGGTGAACAAAGAACAGACGATAAATAAATAATTAAGGAGACGAGATTATATATATATATATATATATATATATATATATATATATATATATATATATATATATATATATATATATATATATATATGGTAGGAATATGGCCATTAAAAACGAAAAAAAAAAATATTGACACCAGGACGGGCCAAAAAAAAAAAAATCATAAAAAAACAGCCCTCATCGGGCCTGGGCACGAAGAATACATAAAGTAAAGAGAAACAGAGATGGAGAGTGTAATGACTTGTCAGATGTGAAGGGATAATAAAAGATGTGAAATGAATATCCAAGAACATTCAGTGTAGCTGTAGGCATAGAAAAAGAACCGTTGCAGTGCTTATAAATTTCATGACCTTATCTAGTCACCATCTCAAAGTATTATTATTACTATTATTATTATTATTATTATTATTATTATTATTATTGCCTGTATAGATCCATTGTACAGTACTTTGAAAAGGTGACCAAATAAGGTCACTAAATTAATAAGTATTTGAACTTCAAATAATTTTTTTCGTTGTTTTCTGTAATGGGCATTTTCCAAACATTTTAGACTGTATATTAACAGTTCAGTGATATATATATATATATATATATATATATATATATATATATATATATATATATATATATTGTATCTACGAATAGAAAAATTTATTTATATTTGAAAGTAAAAAAAAAAATTGATAAAAGAAAAACTATTACATAAAGAAAGGAAAAAATATAAATACTGATACTTATAAATTAAATCAAAATATTAGTAAAATATACATAATGCATAGGATCAGTGCCACTATAGAATGGAGTGCAAAGGATCAGAGATAGAGTGCCACTATACAATATGTCTCATGGAACGGATATTGGCATCATCATAAAACAAAAATAGGCTTGGTGTCATATCCAAAATGGAGTTTCATTATTTTATTTTTCATTTTCTCTTTGAGATTAAAGTCTGAGGAATACTTTGTTCCGGTTTTACGTCACGGACTCCCTTTTCTACTAAGGACTAGGACGGTTAACTTCTTGCGAAGGACTTGTTTTGGCAGATATAATCGTTACCTTGAGTGCATGCCCTTGCTAACCACAGACCGTGACGGAGCGCGAACCCTCGACCTGACGCCTCAGAGTCGCGGACGCTACCGTTTGAGCTACGGTGACTACATCAATTCTGAAGATTACTACAGACCTAAATTCTGGAGATGTGATAGCTTGGTCCTCCACGGATAGTCAACAAGGACAATATATAAGGCAAATGGTGAAACAGTGACTTTCTGCACAGAAAGACCACTGTTAAGTCATCTGTAGATTTTACTACTACTCCTAGGTAGACTTTTCAGCCTGTCAGTGGGATAAATCCGATAACTGAGCCTTGAATAAGTGGTGGATTATACAAACTCTGTCTATATTTCCAAAAAATTAATTCCCCCATCATCACTACAAGGATCACAGATTGCATTTCAGCTATTATTCTAAGGTCATTAAGTCCCCATTTCGCCTCCACCTCTCTCCCCTACGCCATTATTTCATCCCCTCCAGGGATACACCTCAAATCTGCCAAGGGGACAGTTTCCCCCTCTCTTCCAGGATCTACGCCATCTACGGTATTGCTGGCACTCTCCTCAGTGCCTCTCTCCAACGAGGGAACTCCCACCTTGGCACTATATTGCTCTTCCGCATGGCTAGCAGACGAAATGAGTCTTCTTTTTTGCTCATTATTTGTTTCAAAGGTAAGTGCACAAAGGGACGTGTGCACGTACATGTGCACGTAGTTGGCATTCCTTTGGTTGCATATTAAGGAACATTAATACCAAATGGCAGGAGCAGAACTTCAAGAGACAGAGAATGAGAGAGATCTAGGAGTAAACATATGACCGATTTGTCTCCAGAAATGCATATAAATGGAAGAGTATGGGCAGCATAGGCACTCTTATCAAATGTAAGCGTAGCCTTCAGGCACATGGACAAGGAAATGTTCAGAAATATTTATGTAACCTATGTGAGGCCAAAGCTTGAATATGCAGCCCCCTTTGGGAATCAACACTTGAAAAAGCACGTAGTTAAGCTGGAAAAAGTTCAAAGACATGCCATGAAATTGGTTCCAGAAATACGCTATCTCAGCCGACGAGAGGCTGAGGGAATCATACTTGCAGTTACTCGAAGCTAAAATAATTAGGGGGATATGCTGACGGATTTTAAATTCCTTCATGGTTATGATAGAGTGGATAGGGATCGATATTTTGATATGGCTGGCTCTAGAACTAGAGGTCATAGTTAGAAGCTTCGTAAGAAAACTTCTTTGCAGGATGTAAGGAATTACTTTTTTAGTGTAAGAAAAGTTGATAATTGGAATTCGCTCCACAAGGAGGTAGTTAATGCTAACATAATCCATAGTTTTAAGGACAAGCATGACAAGTATCATCACTAAGTACAAAATGGAACCGACCAGAAGACATGAAGTTAAGAGCTTAGGATTCTTTTCCGTAAACACAATTAGGTAATTACTAAATTATTACATTTTCTATGTTTGACACCAGAACGGGAGGAGAAAACTGCCCTTATCTGGCCCGGGCACCAAGAAAACGAGAAAGAATGTCAAAGGAAACAGATAAGGGGAGAATTGTGACTCATCAAATCTCTTCTTCGTCTACGTCTTTTCCCACTTTTAAGTGGGGTCGATGTTTCTGGCCAGTGTTCTCCATATGTTCCTGTCCCATACCTCATCACCCAACAAATATAACGGGATAAAAAAAAATTTAACGAATACGACAGAAAATTCGGTGTAGATGTAGACATAGCACATGTACCGTAACTAGGCCTAAAGGTAGACTTAACATCGAGCCGTCATCGCCAGTCCTATTAAAGTCCAAAAGACCCTCAGTTGTAGTATCGCAACGGGCGATTGATGCCATGGGCAAACCTATAACATAATTACCAGACAAAATATTTGGTGTAGATGTAGGCATAGAACATGTACCGTAAATAGGCCTAAAGGAGGACTTAACATCGAGCTGTCATCGCCAGTCCTATTAGTAAAGTCCAAAAGACCCTTAGTTGTAGCATCGTAACGGACGATTGATGCCATGGGTCAACCTATTACACAATTACCAGACCCAGTCACTACCAATGCGTCACAATCTCACAAAACTAACTTGAAACTAAGGCATAATCTTCAAGATTCCACATTAATTCCTGCAGAGATTTCTCTAACGGTCTTCCCAATGTCACGGCTACACCAAGCACGATACAAGCTAATGCTGAAAAAACAAGTGTGATATGGTAGCAACTGGGGCTGGTAATAAACTGGATGCAGGTTCCAGCCTAGCTTTGGGTTGGATTAACTCTCCTTGTCTCATGTTACCGATTGCACTTCGTAATTTATTGGGGGGTGGGTGATTTCCTATAAGTCTAGCCTACCTGATTATCAGTTATTGCCACCTTATTTTTTTATTATTATTTATTCAGATAACTATACACGGGGACGTGCACATGGGCACTCCCAGTGATAATGCAGTTGTTAAACATTACAATCTATTTGGTTATGTATAAATAAAATATTAATAGAATTTGCAAGAAATTAAGAACAAAACAGTGTAATAATTGATTGATGGCAGAAGAGCACTCTGCGATTATTAATTAAGAGTAATATATTATGGTTTACATGTATTAATAGCAGAAGAGCACTCAGCGATTATTGATTATGAGTAATATTTGTAACAATATTTTTCAATAGACTGAAATTCATTGAATTTTTTCACAGACTGAAATTCGTTGAATTTTTCCACAAAGACAAATTCATTGAATTTTCCCACAAAGACTGAAATTCGTTGAATTTTTCCACAAAGAAAGAATTATAGCAATAATGAATACTTGACCGCTGTTCCATGCCTTGGGCATATATTTGTTGCTATTCTCTGGGTAGTTCCGCAAGGCGTTGGGCAATGGGCAAGAGCTTAAGTACCCGAGTCATTTCTTTGCCCGAAGGCAACTGTAACTTATTTAACCAGGTTACATAATGTGGAATTAAAAACAAAGACGGAGATAAATCAGAGGCAAGCTGAAGTTCTCTCTCTCTCTCTCTCTCTCTCTCTCTCTCTCTCTCTCTCTCTCTCTCTCTCTAGTTATGCGCAAATTGGTGACCAAAATAAACCTCTTCTCAGAAGGATTTTCTCACAGCGTTCGTTTCCTTAAACCAGTTTAGGTGGGACCATGATACGCATCCTGCGGAAACAAGAAGAAGGAGGAGGAGGAGAAGGGAAAGAAGAATACGGAGTAGGCTAAAGAGCACGAAGAAGAAGAAGAAGAAGAAGAAGAAGAAGAAGAAGAAGAAGAAGAAGAAGAAGAAGAAGAAGAAGGAGGAGGAAGCTAAAGAGCACGAAGCAGAAAAAGAACAAGAAGAAGAAGAAGAAGGAGGAGAAGGCGGCTAAAGAGCACGAAGAAGAAGAAGAAGAAGAAGAAGAAGAAGAAGAAGAAGAAGAAGAGGAAGAAGAAGAAGAAGAAGAATGAGGAGGAGGAGGAGGAGGAAAAGGAGGAGGCTAAAGAGAACGAAGAAGAAGAAGGAGGTCTCTCCTACAAGCAGTAGTGACGGCAAACAAATTACCAGCTCCTAAAACCTCAAACTTTTTTCTGAGAGAATTATGAAACTAGACCATCCTTTTAAGACTGGGTAAATACGACACTTAGGGAACCTCTTCATAGAGGCGATATATCCGCTGGGGAACTTTAGCACATAACTGGTGCGAGCGATAAGGAGAATGGACCACAAGGCTGTTCTCTCTCTCTCTCTCTCTCTCTCTCTCTCTCTCTCTCTCTCTCTCTCTCTCTCTCTCTTACTGAATTGACAGGACTGAACATACTAATAATAATACTAATAATATCCGAGATTCAAACTCCAGCAAATAGGGGAGCGAGCCACCTAGACTCTGTACCGGTCCCAACCTATCATCTTGAAAGCAAGAGGAAAAGAAACTAATATATATATATAATATATATATATATATATATATATATATATATATATATATATATATATATATATATATGTATGTGTGTGTGTGTGTGTGTGTGTGTGTGTATACACAAAAACAATACTAGATGAAATATTAGGTTATACAAGACAAAAAAACACTATATCAAAACACAATCTAACGGAAACAAAATTAGTAATAAAGTTTCTAGAAAAATCCTATTTCCGTTTTTTCAAAGTCTAGGAATATTGTAACATATATATAAGCATGATAGAGAGAGAGAGAGAGAGAGAGAGAGAGAGAGAGAGAGAGAGAGAGAGAGAGAGAGAGAGAGAGAGAGAGAGAGAGAGAGAGAGAGAGTAAAATTTGAATATAAACACACTTATCAAACCAATAATTATGTAAATAAATTATATATATATATATATATATATATATATATATATATATATATATATATATATATATATATATAGTTCTTTTATTAACTTTTTATTTCATAATTTATTATATATCACCGGGCTTGTATTCAAGGCAAAGTAATATCTAAAGTGAGTTCTCAGGTCAAAAATAAAAATTCGAACACGAAACTTGATAAAAAAAAAAAAAAAATCCTACTCATTTAATCTCTCTATCCGGGTTGGCCCCCTACACTTTGCGTCTCTCTAGGGAAATTTGGGATATGGGATGCAGAGGAATTAATGCCATTTCGACTCATTGTAACAAAGTTGAATTAAAAAGGTCTTGCTCTAACGCTCTAATTACTTGATAGTTATTTTTTATTATCAAGTGTTATTTTAATGATAGTATTATATTATTATTATTATTATTCTTATTATTATAATTATTAGTTATTATAAATATATTATTATTATTATTATTAGTAGTAGTAGTAGTAGTAATAGTAGTAGTAGTAGTTTTATCATTATTGGTAATAGTAGTAGTAGTCACGTGGCTCCAGCGGTAGCGTCCGCGACTTTGAGGCGTCAGGTCGAGGGTTCGCGCCCATTCCCGGTCTGAGGTTAGCAAGGGCATGCACTCAGGGTAACGATTACATCTGCCAAAACAAATCCTTCGCAAGAGGGCAACCGTCCTAGCCCTTGATTGAAAAGGGAGTCCGTGACGTAAAATCGGAACAAACTAACAGTAGTAATAGTAGTAGTATTATCAAAAGTAGTAGTAGTTTATTATTATCATTATTGGTAATAGTAGTAGTAGTATCAGATGTAGTAGTATTTTTTATTATTATTATTACTATTAGTATAATTGATGGTAGAAGTAGTAGTAGTAGTAGTTTCTCTATATCTACATTTTAAATCGATGTTGTGTCTTAGGGCAGTAAAAATAAACCCATATTTTTAAGACTCCAATAACAATAAAATTCTAAATAACAACAGTATAACGGTCAATATGAGAGAGAGAGAGAGAGAGAGAGAGAGAGAGAGAGAGAGAGAGAGAGAGAGAGAGAGAGAGAGAGAGAGAGAGAGAGAGAGAGAGAGAGAGGAGAGAGAGAGAGAGAGAGAGACCTGGGATTACCACAGCAGGAATGAACCGAGTTAAACATGTCGGAAACTCACATACTTGTAATTTAAATCGTTCAGATATTTATTTATTTATTTCCTTAATTACAAGACTGAAAAGCTTAGAACGAATGGGAGTAGACACAGACAGGTTAGAGCTGAGGTACTAAGGCTAGATGAGTCATGAAGCTCTGCACCTAAAAGTATATAATGAAGTTAACTTTGGATAGGTCGGCGATGGGAACAGAAATTTATCGCATGAGAGCCAGCATAATAATAAAAATAATAATAATAATAATAATAATAATAATAATAATTTGATGGAGATATCATGTAAAAACCAACATTATCACAATAATAATAATAATAAAATCATGGCGTTATCATCCAAGAACCAACATTATCACACCAAAAAAAAAGTGAGTGGAAACTCAAAGAGAGTTCAATTTATTTAAAACAAAAAATTGTGGCAGCAGCAGCAGTAGTAGTTGTAGCAGTACAAGAGTAGTAGCGGTAGGTGTAAATTAATTCATGTATTTGGTTATATTTCTATCAGCTTTTGAATAAAAGTCTTTAATTCCTTTTTCGTCAAAACAATTTCTGCCATAAGAAATTAATCTAAAAAATTCGTGAATAATGATAAAAAAAAATATATAAACAATTAAAACACAAGCAAATGCAATAGAAATCTATAACTTAAACAAATAAACCTCTGCACAGACATCTAGACAGCATGTAAATTACTTAAATATTTTAATATATATTTTGACACCATAAAACACAAAACCTATTTCGTGTACTCCTCGAGACTTGTGAGGGATATGTGACTTGTTAGGCCTGTCGTATAGTTGTATATCTTAACGGGAATTTTTTTTGTTCCACCAGTGTCTCAATAGATCTACAACTATCGAGCTACAGCGTGCGAGGTGATAATATATATGCAAGGGATACTCAAAACTAGTCCTCCATATCTCTGGGTCCTCTGTACTTCGACTGGTTTTTTTTTCTGTCTGTCGTTTTCCTTTGTGTGACATTACCTCATCTCTGCCTTGTCCTTAACCTTTTTCTTTTCCTTCGTCTTGTTTTTTTCTACACCTCAATCCCCCCCCCCTTAGGATGAATGACCAAGTTGTCAATGCCCAAAATACTCTGCCGCTCTCTCACTACTTCTGACTCTTTTTGTATCACAAAATGGCAGGGCGTGGTATGTTTGGGCACGCCTCCACCAATAGGCTTCCAGAGAAAAAGGGTTACAACCAATTCCCTATAGCTTGAGGGGCGTGGCTAAAGGAACGCCAATTGAGTACATGGAGTGCCTATATGTGCATTTTTAAGTGCACATGTATGTATTGGTGGAGGCTGGCTTTCTGCTCTCGTGAGAACGAAACAAATGTGTGAGATTTCAGGGACGCAGAGGTGTGAGGCCTATGGGTTGAACCATAGATCTTTGTCATCTCTCTGTAAACACATCTACCCAGAATACCACACTGGAAATATCAAGTCACACATTACATGGGTAATGTCATGTTACATTTCTTGGGTAAAATTACTTTACGACAGGCCTTTCCTAACCACTAGCCCAGGTCACAGATAATTTCCAAGTAGGTTTTATA
>JAXCGZ010004182.1:55000-72368 GCA_037179515.1 Halocaridina rubra
CAAGCAACACTAAGGAAGGAGCGAGTCACTGATGTTACTGGGGTAAGTGTGGTCAGGTCATCGACCAATGAAAGGGCACCAACCATCACCTCCGTACTTGGGTCATGGGCGGGTCCAGGGACCCATGAATGGGCTCCTTCGGGGTAGGGAGGGCCCAGAAGACTGTGTGTGTGTGAGTGAGTGAGAGAGAGAGAGAGAGAGAGAGAGAGAGAGAGAGAGAGAGAGAGAGAGAGAGAGAGAGACTCTAAACCCCGCTATAACAACCAGCTTCATATGAATAAAGGAAATATATCCTCGAGTGATAATTTTCCTAGCTGCGTTTTGCTAACGTCTACAGATCTGATTATTGAAAAATCTTTTATAACTTCCTATTAAAGTATTTAAATAACTTTTCACTATTACTAGACTACAACAGGGAGAGAGAGGCGACGTTGCCAAATCTCCGAACTTAACACTCCACAAAGAGACAGCCAGAGATCAGTGCCTTTCTGCCTCTCTCTAACAATTAATATTTAATAAAAATCAAAATTAACTAAATATTTAATTCCCTTTGGCCATATATGATCTAGTTCTGAATTTGACTCTTATCGATATGGCACCATCTGCTGAAATTCCCTTGGGCTTTTAGACCACAGACAGACTTGGACTTTCTTGAAGCTAGACCCACAATGCACCGTGGAAAATCATAGCGTATATGCGTATGGAGATTAAGAGCGAATTCATTCTGAATAATATACTCAAAACCCCCCATAAGGGGGGAGAGCAATGTTTCTGCCCGTGCGTACTTTGGTAGTTCAAATCTCGACAAAATACTCTAATTCTTTCGTCTCGAAAATTCGTCTTTTTTAATCGAGATTAATGTAGACAAAGGTAGTGGTAGTCGTACTATCAGGAGTAGTCGTAGTAGTAGTAGTGGGATATATCGCTAAAAACTACACTAAAATATATCAGAACGACCTAATGTTTTCCTAAGAAATTTAGCATTACAAAATCCAGCCATACTTCCCAAGATGATAAAATGGTATAATTTGCTTAAAAACTAATTAAAGTTTAGGAAGCAATGATGCCCCAGACTGTACTATCTAGAGATGGCTTGAAATGGCATTGTCATCAATATAAGGATTTCAACTCTATAAGCCCAAAGAAAGAAAAATAGTTCAAAACACAAAAGCAAGGTTAGGTCAAAGAGTATGGTTAGGTTAGGTGAAACAGGTGAAACTATTTTCACTAGGCCATTCTAGGCAAGATTAGGTTAGGTGAAGCGTGGAACTATTTTAACTGGGCCATTCTAGGCAAAGTTGGGTTAGATAAAACAGTGGAACTATTTTAACTAGGCCATTATAAGCAAGGTTAGGTTAGGTGACACAGGTGAAACTATTTTTCACTAGGCCATTAATAGGCAAGATTAGCTTAGGTGAAACTATGAATATAACTAATTGGAAAATTAACTGAGAGATTATTTTCACTAGTTAGGGAGAGATTAGTATTACTAGCAAACACTAGTAGAAATTAGCTTTAGTATTGAATACTATTAGTAGTTTCTTGACTGATCCCAGCAGTTTCTAGCACACTAAAGGAATATACATCTTAGACAATAGCATTCATTATATATTATACTTTGGTCTAAAATATATATATATATATATATATATATATATATATATATATATATATATATATATATATATATATATATATATATATATACATATATATATATATATATATAACAAATTTAGATACGAATTTCTAACTCATATAACCTTGAATAGTGAATATGCTTAATGGTAAAAATTAATTACAAATTTGTATGAGAAAAAATATATTGAAATCATCTCATACTTCAATGAAGATTTGACTCTTAAATGTTTTCATAATGTTTTAAGTACTTATATAATTTATCCATTATATATATATATATATATATATATATATATATATATATATATATATATATATATATATATATTAGGAAAGATCAATTTTCACATAATGAAAATATATATATTTTGAAATAAGAATCATTAATTAGAGTACTCAGTTGAGAGAGAGAGAGAGAGAGAGAGAGAGAGAGAGAGAGAGAGAGAGAGAGAGAGAGAGAGAGAGAGAGAGAGAGAGAGAACCAAGGATTAGCCAGGGTACAATTTTTTACTCCAATCATAATTCAACTTTTTTTTTTTTACCAGAAATGTGAACTCCTTCCATATCCCAGATCAACAAACTCGTACCAAATCCTCCCCCTCTGCAATCACTATATATCGTATGGGACTTTTTTTTTGCAGGTGTCTGATTGAAAGGCAGATGCTATTTCAACAGGTGCACCATTAGGTCCCATTGCATAATGCAGGTATTGTAATTATCTAATAAATAAATAAATAAATAAATAAATAGCAAAGTGAAATCTCTTATGGGTTCTGTACCTATATTTTTTAATCTTTTTGCTTTATTATTATTATTATTATTATTATTATTATTATTATTATTATTATTATTACAGTAAAAAACATTGCATATATGATTATTCTGATGATGGTGACTATTATTATTATTACAATAAAATTTTATCATAGTTTTTGGCAGCCATAATATTATGCATGGCAGTATATTGTTGTTAATGTTATTATTATTATTATTATTATTATTATTATTATTATTATTTTTATTAAAAAAAAAACTATAATCTAGAATCCATGGATTCTCTTGAAAAAATAAAAAAAAATACATATGTAAATTCTTATTATTATCATTAGTACCAGTAGTAGTAATCATTATCATTGCAATTATTATTATTATGAATCTAACAGCCCCCGGTACGGTACTATTAATAGCATAACCTAAGTACCACATGTTACATATCAGAATGTAATATTTATATCTCAAATTTATCTATTATCAGTGAGACCGGGTACACGTACACACACACATACACTCTCTCTCTAATGTATGGCAACCAAATTGTGACAATATATTTTCCAAAAGCAGTGCATCTAAAAATTAATAAAATAAATTAATAAATAAATTCTAGCTTTTGTATCATATTATACTAAATATTTCTTAGATTCTTAAGTAACGCTGTGAATTGTTACATTAAATAATATTTGTTTACTATTTTTTTAAGTTAAAATATTAGCGGTAACAATATCAAAAAATAATTTAGAGAATTGTAATTATTATAATCGTTACTATTTGTGTGTGTGGATACTTTCATACCAAGTACATTTAAAGTAATAATAATAATAATAATAAAATAATAATAATAATAATAATGACTAAGTTTTAAACAACAATAATAATAGAAAAATAATAATATTATTATTAATAGCAAATCTTTAACTTCACATCCCTAAGAGTGAAATTATAGGACAAAACATTGTATAAGATCTAACACAACTAAAAAAATATTGTCCCAACTCCCTTACTATAAAGTTGAACTAACCTAATCTAACCTATACTTGACCTAATAATATTGTAAATATAATAACATTTCCTAATTTTGAATTTAAAACTTAATATTTACTACCACTACTATTATTGAATTTAACCTTATAAATTTCAACATTCTTTCCTAAGTGGAGTGTGTAAAAGTAAACATTTACCTTTCTTATCATTATTATTATTATTATTATTATTATTATTATTATTATAGTAAAATAAAGAGTTGCTTCACATTATAGTATTTTCTTAGATATTTATTATATTTGTGTTACAGAAGCTTCTATACTTATGAAGCAGAATAATCATAATTTCATTATTAATTAACTTCAATTAATTTATTCAGAGATAAAGATATACTTTGTAAAATAGACGGTTATAATAGTTGATAGACAGAAAGACATATTGATAGACAGGCTACAGAAAAATAACTAGTACTTTTTTTTACCTAGAACAAAAGTTATAGTAAAGTGAAACAATATTAAACTCATTGCTGACAAATTGATTATCTGTATAAAATTTATACAAAAATTATTTCTGAAACTAGACTATATATATATATATATATATATATATATATATATATATATATATATATATATATATATATATATATATATATATATATATATAAAGTAAATTATTATACTTTAAAAAGTTGCAGTGTACATATTTAAAGTTAAAAGTTACATGTTAAAATATATGAAATACATTTCAATATATATATATATATATATATATATATATATATATATATATATATATATATATATATATATATATATATAATGTATTGGCATCATCTTTCCATAGGCTATGTCTAATGATCCTAACACATTTTTCACACAATAGAAATAATAATAATAATAATAATAAAATTAAATAATAATAATATTAATAAATAACAATAATAACAATAATAATAATAAAAATATGCAGGAGAAGCTGACGACATTGAAGTTATTATAATAATAATAATAATATGCAGGGCTGACTGTCTACAGTGAAATAAAAAAAAATATAATAATCATAAAATACAATGTAGTCCCCATTCTAATAATAATAATAATAAAATTTATAATGATAGTGATGATAATAATGAAATTAATATACATAGCAAATTTTTCATCTTATACTTAATAATAATAATATTTCTAATGATATTGATAATAATAATAAAATTAATATACATAGCAAATTTTTCATCTTATACTTAATAATAATAATAATAGTAATAATAATAATAATAATAATAATAATAATAATAATAATAATAATAATAATAATTCTTGTTGACGCTGACTTGCGTTCATTTTACACTTATCGTAAAAACGCAAGTTTTCGACGACAAAAAAAAAAACGTATATTACATTTAATATTATAAAAATACGCATAAATAACAGAACTGTAGAATAATATCGAAGAATAGTAAGGGCTCATTATTATTATTATTATTATTATTTTTCGGGAGAAAGCATTAGTTCACCGAACAGCGACCAGAGGGACAATGAATTTGTACAGATAAAACCTCAATTTCCTCCGTTCAGTATTACACGCACACACGTACGCATTCAAACGTACATTGTTTTCGCACACACGTACATACAAACACTACGCATACATGTACAAGCAAAGACGTACATATGTACGCATGCACGTACATATAACACATATACGTGCTCACGCATATATACACCCCTTACACGCACACACGTACACACAAACACCGTGCGTGTGCGTCCGTCCTCCTTCCCTCCCCCATTCATCCGCAATGGAGCGACCCGGTCCACGTAGAAGTCATGAGGAAAAAAAACACTGAAGTTACCTGAAGTTTCTTCTTTAGCGAAGAGAATTAATTGTCCTCCGGCTTAAGAACACAGGTAAATCCGGAGGAAAATCGTCATTGTTAATCACGTTTTTACACCGAAATTTAACACGTAAATAGCGTGAAAAAGCACTAAAACTCCCTCCTCTTCCACTGGTGACCAAGAGACACTGAGGAAGGTACCGACCACCACTAGTCCCTTCATCTTTTCGCGCACAGCCCCTCGCTCCTGATTGGTCGATTTGTTATAAACACGACCAATGAACGCTTAGATGGTGTTCTTGTACCGTTCGTTAACGAATATATAAAGGCAAACGCCGTTGACGTCATGAAATGGGCGGGGACAATTCGTGCGCTTCACGTTCTATTCAGAATCTATGAGACTTCGTTAAGCAATAATGTGCGTTATTTATTCGTCTGTTTCAACGTTATATAATAATCTGAGAGTCTAAAACAAATTTCAACACGCTCTTAATATATATTACGATAGATTATCTATCAGGTAAGCCGTATACAACGTAGAAACGAACGTTCAATTTGCATATAATGATAAAACATCCGGATAGAATTGGCCACTTCGGGCCAATCAGCACTTAGGACCCACAGCGCAGTCCCAAATACTTGCATGCGAAGGGGGAACTGAACTCACCCAGACTGGACTGAATATCATTAATTTTTTTTTTTCTTTATTTCTTATTTTTCTTCTGAAGCGAACCCTGTATTAAACGCCCATTGGAATAATGGCAGACCCCAAAGGCCTTTCATAATAACTCTGTGATCTTTGCTTAGCATCTCCTGCAGCCTGTATGGAGAAAGGTCACAGAAAGTTCTCCATGGCAACTTTAGCAGCTCTGCTCGAGCTTAAAAATAGATCTTGGTGTGGTTGGGAAACTTTATCGACGTGGCCAGATATGGCAACGATACTTGGGGCCAAGTTGCCACTTTGTCGCCATAAGGACCCAAGCGTTTAAAATGTTAATGTCAACACCATGCAATTACATTTCTTAGAGGCACATATCTTTCTATGTTAAGTTTCTTTCACCATAATTGTCCTGTTATGGTCTGAATAATAATCTATTTATCACATAGAAGACATGGACGAGTTTATCTTCTTGACTGAGATTACAGAATTCTGTTTCAGAACAATGAATATATTGGGTTAGTTACTTTGGTGTAACTAATGCTCTGTAGTATTCTAGAATATTGAAGATGGTGGAATTCTGCTTTTGTTTCATTTCTCATAAGCTTCACTTGTAATTTAACTATTACTAACTCATAACTAACATAGAAACTAAAACAGTAACTTGGATTAACTAAAATGTGAAGGTGATAGTTAACACACACAAAAATGTATAAATGAACTCTTAAGACAATAATAACAGGAATAATGTTGATCACAGCTCATGATTAACTTTAGTTTTGGCAATTACATTTTAGAGTTTTATTCAAATGCTGTGCTCAAAGTTTTTTTTATTAAATGATAAAAATAATATATAATAGACAAAAATTAGGTTAGGAATTATCTAGATATTCTAAGAATAAACAGCTAACCATAGTATGTAGGCCTACCATTTCTTTTTTTACATATATACATGTATACACATACATACATACATACACACCCACATAAGAATCTAGAATAGGAAACACTTTCATTGATACCTGTATTGCAAAAGGTTAAGAATAGACCATATTGTGACATTTATCTGCCTCTCTTGCAATATCTTTTACCTCTGGTATAAAAGAGCTACAGAATGGATAGCTTTGACTTTGAAGATACTATTTCACTATTGTAGCCACACACCATATAATCACTGAATGCTGATTTGACATAGGCTATCATATGAGGTAACTCCACTATCCTCTCGTTTATGTGCCCCGGTGACTCAGGCATGGGGAAGCAGTCAATGATATTTGTTGTAAATTTTTAGGGATTAACAAGGGCATGCACTTAAGGTAATGATTACATCTGCCAAAACAAGTCCTTCGCAAGAAGGCAACCGTCTAGCCCTTGGTAGAAAAGGGAGTCCGTGACGTAAAACCGAATTTGAGATTTAGGTTAGCTTTTGCCAAGTTAGGTGAAGTACATGTTAAGTAAGGTTAGGTTAAGTTAACTGACCCTATCCTCAATCCCAGAGTATGCTCTCTATAATCAATGGGCCTACTCCTTGTAGAGGGTCTAACCCAGCCAGAAACAGATTCACCTTATAAATGAATTTTACATCAGTTATCTCCTCTGGGATTGATCCAAAATAACTTGGGGGAATTGAATACCGTACCTCCTAGGTTGGAAACAGGTGATATTTCCACTTGACTATA
The DNA here is from genome assembly GCA_037179515.1 of Halocaridina rubra. Lineage (NCBI taxonomy): Eukaryota > Metazoa > Arthropoda > Malacostraca > Decapoda > Atyidae > Halocaridina > Halocaridina rubra. Next base: position 62,577 of record JAXCGZ010004182.1, read on the forward strand.
TAATGGCGTACTCAGTTAATTTGTCAAGTTGGCAGGGGTTGCCCAACTAAGGATACTAAAAGTATAGCTTTTTAACTTCTCATTCTCATGATATTTTGTCTCTAAGAGTGGTGATTGGTTGAATTAACTTGTGAATTTGTGCTTTGACTCGGCCATATTCCCTCTCAAAAAGTGGTGATTGGGTTGAATTAACTTGTGGTGAATTTGTGCTTTGACTCGGCCATATTCCCTCTCTGAATGGTGATTGGGTTGAATTAACTTGTGAATTTGTGCTTTGACTAGGCCATATTCCCTGAGTGGTGATTGGGTTGAATTAACTTGTAAATTTGTGTTTTGACTCGGCCATATTCCCTCTCTAAGAGTGGTGAGTGGGTTGAATTAACTTGAGGTGAATGTGTGCTTTGACTCGGCCATATTCCCTATCTCATATTGTCTCTCTATGAGGGGTAAATTTGGGAAAATTAACATCTGGTAAATGTGTGCTTTGACTTGGTCATCCCTTCTTACAAGGAATGATTACGGCCATTGTATATGAATATGAGAAGAGTTTGAATCCCACTCATTCTCCCCATAAAGGGGGGAATGAGGGGGATGTGGAAAGGGGCAGTAGCGGTGTCTCGCCTGCTACCTACCTTCCAACTAGGCTACTGAGGCAGGGCTGCCAATGAGATTTTCTGAATAGTCCTATATCAGTTTCCCCCCCCCCAAAAAAAAAAAAAAATCAAAATATAAACCCTACTCAAAAAAAAAAAATCAAAAAACCCAGATTTAAAATTTGAAAAAAAGAATGCAAAATATAAAGTTCAAATTGAAATATATTAGTATTCTATTTATTGTTACACACAAATCACAACAAGAATTCCTTTTTTCTTTCTCAATGAACTGAGTAATATCAACACTAGACTTAGCCACAAAAACATTTGTTTCACAGAAGATTCTTTCAGAAGTATGGATTTATTTGCACTTACCAGCATCCGGTTTCTTTAGCATTTTTATCTTGCTGACGACAATCCTTCAATTCGAGACCTTGCAACCATTCGTCCTTAAATAACTGAACATACGATTTCCTTTTCTTAGTGGAAGAATCGCCTTGCATTTCGTCCCTCATTACGAAAGAATACAAATAACAGTCAACCCTCATCGGGCCTGGGCGCAAAGAATACATAAAGTATAGAGAAACAGAGATGGAGAGGGTAATGTCTTGTCAGATGTGAAGGGATAATAAAAGATGTGTAATGAACATCCAAGAATATTCAGTGTAGCTGTAGGCATAGAATAAGAACCGTAACTGAAGAAAGACTTAACATCGAACTGTCCTGGACAGACCTATTTTATATTAATTGCTAGCGTTACCTCACGATAGTCGTCAATCGAACGTGTATGAATCTTGTATACGGTACACATACAGTATGTTCAGTTGACGACTGGTCTATGAAAAGCTCTTTCAACACAGAACGTTGGGAAATAATTTTAAGCATTTTCATATATCTATTTTCAGTTATTACTTGTTTAATATGATGTATGGAAAAAAACCATAATATGAGCTATTTTAAAAATAAAATCACAGAAAACTGAAGCCCTGCTTTATATACTTGAATACTATGTAGGCTAGATGTATATTTATTTTTGTAATGTACCCTATTTAACTTACATTAGTGATAAATTACATAGTACAATATGAATTACTAATACATGGTACAGTAAGAATATGAATATGCATTAATATCTGTCTGTACACCCGAATGCTCACTGTCTGTCTGCATGTAAGTTCACTCTTATATCTACACTTCATAACTAAGATTTATGAAATGTAACAATCACAATAATATACTTATAAATGTATCGTCGAAAAAGTAACTATTCCACAAGTAGTAAGAAATGGCCATGTCTACCTTTTACATTCCAAGGAAAAGACACTTTTTTTTTTTTTAGATTCTCCACCCACGGAACATGGAGGACCCCATAGGGTGGTCCCCAGCCGGCATAGGCCCCAACCCCCTTACTGTTGTGACCAACCACAGCAGTAACCTCCCAAGTAAACAGCTTAAACTCTCTTGCCTGGACGATGCGCAATTTGTCAACCTCGCGAATGCGATGCCAGCGCGTTACCACTGTACTGTCCTCTTTTAGCCTCATGCTTTGCACAAGGGAAACCTGTGTTTCGGAAGTCATATCAAATGTCCTATCTTCACTTTATCTATCTATATTCAATAGCCCCATTCCCCATTATAAGGAAATGGCCGAGCCAAAGAACACACATTCACCACAAGCCAAGACAAACCTCAGATAGTCCATTTTGCTCCTTTGGGACCCAAGTTATTGATTCGTAAGTCGCATATGGCACATGGGACGTGTCACGCCACTTCTATGTGAAAGGTTTCATATATTTCGGATGCTCGTTTTCAGCTGGTGTGCCACGTAGTATGCCACGTGCGACGTGCCATTTTGGTGTGAAAGTGGCCTAAAAGGAAGTGACAGATATCAGAAATTATATGATTACTTATATATATATATATATATATATATATATATATATATATATATATATATATATATATATATATATATGTGTGTGTGTGTGTGTGTGTGTGTGTGTGTGTGTGTGTGTGTGTGTGTGTGTGTGTGTACTTGGAACTCCAGTTACTCTTTGAGAACACCATTGAAGGCCAATTCCTATGTATTAAAAATATACCTCCAGAAAGTATCTTTATAATTCCAATGACACAAACCATACACTTGAAAAATAATATAATCTGAATAATAATAAATGGATCTTAATGTTACAATGTGGAAAATATCTGAGAACAGGAAAGAAGGCAGGCAGGAACTTTTGAGTAAATTTTGTTCCAGTCTTAGTTAAACACCTGTTTGATTATGCGAACTACTCTCAACAACATGGCCCAAATATTTATAATGATCAATTACTTCTAATAACTCGTCCCAAAATTTGACTCGAGGAGTTTTATTTTATTGAGAAATCCTTATGGAATGTATACATGTACTTTTGCTTATTCAATTGTACGTTAACTTAACCTAACCTACCCATCATTCCATGACGATTTTTCAAATATCTAAACAGACTGTGTTCTAAATATTGTCCATAGACATGTATATGCTAGGTTAACTTATGTTGTTGGCCTACTTATGCTAGTTTAATGTGGGGGGGGGGGTCGAGCATAAGTAGGCCAACAACATAAGTTAACTTAGCATATAAGTATTGTTGGTTGAGTGATGAAGAAATCTGTATCTAATAATTTATGAAGTTTATGTACACTGAAATGGATTGGCAAATGTATTCCAAGTTCGAATCCTATTCAGGTGAACACATTAAAAAACAAAATAGTAAATTATGTTCTGAATGCCTGATGAACACCCCAAGAGAGAGAGAGAGAGAGAGAGAGAGAGAGAGAGAGAGAGAGAGAGAGAGAGAGAGGAAACTGGTAACACTGCCAAGTGTTTGTGAGTTACATACTTACAAGTATTAGCTTTTGAAACGTGTGAAAGTTTCCTATATTTTGATAAAGTGAGTGTAAGAGTCTTGTTAATGATCTTTCTGAAATAGGAATTTTTCTCACCCTCCCTACACCTGGTAGATCAAAGTTTGCCTCTCTGAGAATCTATTTTTTTTATGATTCGTCATTTTATTCCATTTCCTGAGTAATAATTATCCACTAGTGGCTTGCTAGGTCTATACTTGCTGTTTGTTTTGGTCCACGACTCTTTGGCCCGATTTCTTAGACAAGTGTAAACCTAGGATACCATATTGTTGGTTAGCTAGACACACAAATGGATTTCTTAAACGCATCTGGCGTGGTTCTGGGATTCTAACCATACACAGAACCGCATCAGATGCGTTTATGAAATCCATTTGTGTGTCTAGCTAACTAACAATATGGTATCCTAGGTTTACACTGTTTAAGAAATCGGGCCATTAAACGCGTCTGGTCATTTCTTTAAGCTTCTTCCTCTTGATTCCAGAGTTCCAGGTAAGGAATGCAAATACAAGGTCTGGAAAATAAAATATCAATCTGAATTTAATTTCTAAGCATAAGTGAGGATACAGATTTTCAACAAAGGTTAGATACGAGGCATATAAAAGGCTTATGGCCACTCAGACTTCATTAGACCTAGTTTTAACTGTGCTAAAACTTTGATTTTTTCTTTTTTACTTTTTATCAGAATTCCAAGCTAAGAACGCAAAAGCTTGCTCAAAGAGGTGATTTAGAGAAGGAATAAGGTACACAGATGGACACCAATACTCATATAAGCAGAAAATCACCTGAGCTGAGCCATCAAACGTTCAAAGAGATGCCAGATGGTGCTTATATTTGATGGATACTCCTGTCGTTTACAAACAAGATGATTTCAATAGGGCTACATCACATCACTGATTACAAGAGAGATGATCTTGTAGAGAATGGATGAAGAAAATTAGAGGTGAGTTTAGATATAAGGAATAATGAGTAGAATAAAGATAGTATTTATGTAGTAAAATGGTAAACTCTCTCTCTCTCTCTCTCTCTCTCTCTCTCTCTCTCTCTCTGCTGGAGGAGGTACAACATATACTGAATTGGAAGAGGTGTATTTAATCTGCAAAGGATACTGTTGGTTTCTCACAAGCACCTACACATATGTATACATACACATAGCTGTATACATACATACATATACAGTCATATATTTTATTTACATCGTTCATGTTGGGTAATTTTATTTCTGTAAACACTGTGTCATTTGCTTCTCTGATCTGGTGAATGTTATCAGTATACACACGTTATCACCTGTTCTGTGAATGAACGTGTTCCCACGAGTCTCGGTCATGTTATCTTATCTCCGTTTGTAGCACTTGTTGCAAAAGTAATATTGTGTTTCTTTTCAATATTTTTTATTAAGCAAAACTCTATGTATTTCTACATGCAGGAATGTGAATCTTATTTTTTACCAAAAAAAAAAAAATCATTATTAAAGTAAATCTATCATCTTTTCCCGTTACGAGTTTCCACAGTGGATCGCTCAATCGTCTCTGTATCTCCCTATCCCCCGTTTCCTCCTCCGTTTACACATCCTTATGTCCCGCCTCGCCACATCCATAATCTTCCTATTTGGCCTCCCTCTCCCTATCCTGCTGATAAACTGTTTTCTGAATTTCTGTTTCATGTATTTTTACTAGAAATATATCATTATTAAATACTAGATTGTAAATCTAACTTGTAAAAAAATACCGTATTATACTGTTTACTACACACACACACACACACACACACACACACACACACACACACACACACACACACACACACACACACACACACACACACACACACACACAATATATATATATATATATATATATATATATATATTGTGTGTGTGTGTGGGTGTGTGTGTGTGTTTACCTAATTATGCTTACGGGAAAGAGCCCAATGCTCGTATCTTCCCGTCTTCTGATCCTGCAAAGAAGTTTTTTTTACGAAGCTTCAAACTATGACCGGTTCTAGAGCCAGCTATATCAAAATATCGATCCCTATCCACTCTATCATAACCATGAAAGAATTTAAAGACTGTCACCATATCCCCCCTCAATCTTCTAGCTTCGAGTGATGGTAAGTCTAATTCCTTCAGCCTCTCATCATAACTGAGATTGCGTATTTCTGGCACCAGTTTCGTGGCATGTCTTTCAACTTTTTCCAGCTTAACTACGTGCTTTTTCAAGTGTGGATTCCAAAAGGGGGCTGCATATTCAAGTTTTGGCCTCACATAGGTTACATAAATATTACTGAATATTTCCTTGTTTGTGTGCCTGAAGGCTACCCTTACATTTGCTAAGAAAGAATATGCTGCCCTTACTATGCCATTTATATGCATTTTTTGAGATAAATCTGCCAGTATGTTTACTCCTAGATCTCTCTCATTTTCTGTCTCTTGAAGTTGTACTCCTGCCACCGAGTAGTCAAGCTTGGGCCTTCTTGCACTTATACCCATTCTCATTACCTTACATTTTGAAGTATTGAATTTCATTAGCCACTTTTCTGGCCACTGAGGAGACTATTTAGATCTTCCTGAAGCTCTCTTGCATTGTTCTCGTTTCTCACTTTCTTCACAATCTTTGTATCATCTGCATAGTTCCTCCTCATGTCATCAGTGCCTTCACTCTCAGGCAGAACATCTTCAATGATATACTCCATCAACAATACACAGTGGTCACTCTTTCCAATTGGTGATTCATACTTAATTTTTTCAATATCCAACACGTTATCTGTGAATACTAGATCAAGTAGTGATGGCTCTTCCCCACCCCTGTGTGTGTGTGTGTGAGTGTGTGTGTGTGTATGTATGTATGCATTCACTCGTAAAATAGCTTTTTAAATATGTTCTTGCTTGTAATTAATGCTCTCTTACTTGCAAGATTTTGTTTTTAACTTTTTTCGATCTTCATTTACCTTTTATTTAAGGATATTACATATATCTCTTGCATTATTCTGTGTTAGTTCATGCCTTTAATTACGCTTAGATCTAGTTATTTTCTTTCATCTTCATTTATTGTATATAACCTTTGCATGTCGTGTTTTTTCAACCTTTATTTCATTTCCCTTTTATTATTTTTACGTTTGAATCTAGTTTTTTTTTTATGTATTCTCTCATTCCTTTTGTTCTTATTTCTTGCACATTATTCAGTGCTTATCTTTTATCTCTTACGACCACTTCCTATTTCTGTCTATTACTTTACATCTGTGTTACTTTATTTGCCCTCTGCCTCATTATATGAAGTCTGATCACTTTCACCTGAAGAGCCTAGGCTAGGGTTTGGAAAATTTTTGAGATGTTACCCCCAAAATTATTTTTGTCTAGTGTGATACTACCCCTAGGCTCCAAGGTCAAGGAGAAAAAAATTATTGCTTTTAAAATTGTTGCATGAAAACGGGATTGTCTATGAGACCTCGAGAATTTAGCCTAGGGTAGGCTAGTTGATAATGCTATAAAAAAAGGAAAATGTGAGTGGTGTTTGAGCCTTTAGTAGTTCCAAAATGTTCTAAATTATCACATAGTGGGTAGTCTACTTTTTTTCCCCAGATCCTTGGTCTAGTCTTCTGTAACCTTAAAAATGTTAGTGAGAAGCAGCAACCCCATATGAACATGAGGAAAGCTGCTACTATAGAAGATCAAAGGTGTTACTGAGTCAAAAGTAATAGATCTTAGTCAAAAGAGCCAAAAAAGCTGTATTTCAAAACAAAATCTGCAAATGGAAGTTAAAATCAAACGAACAAACAAAACAAACATTTATTTCCATTTTTGTACAATGGTTATTCTTCTATAATTAAGAGTAACTTATAAGTAGACATGTAATTGAATTCATAAGTAAGAGGGTAATACATACTGTTAAATTAAAAGTACTTTTCCTAGAAAATAATAATGCTGTAATAAAAATGTTAAGAATAATGTTAATAGTAAAGTAGTAATAATAACACTCAATACAGTATCGTTACTATCAGCATCATCGCCATATTTGTTTTCCTTACAATGAGAATAACTAGTTCTTAACTTAGAGAACAAAGAAGGCGATATCAGTTTACATATAGAGAGGTTAGTGTTCAGGGAAATTGCATTAAATCATTAATTTTAATTTATGTGTGAGCAGCAACTATTTGTCCAAAAGAAAACTATATAGTTTACCTTTGAAAACTGTGAAGGAGGATGCATTTTTAAGATGCTCTGGAATATTGTTCCAGAGTGTTGGCCCTTTATTAGTGCTCATCTTTGAACCTGCTTCTGTGTTTGTTCTTTGAATAAAGAGCTCACTACTCTGTCTTGTGTTGGTTCCCCTAATATCCCTGACTGTTTTTAAATCAAAATTTTGTATACAAAAACATAAAAAGCATAAACTACCTTGTATTCTCCCCGCAGCCACCCAAGTTTTTTGAGAGCTGGTGTGATGTGGTCATATTAACAGGTGTTGCAGTCCCTTCAGAGGGTTACACAAATGATGTTGTAAGTGCATAATCAAAGACTGATACAAAAGTTTAGCCATTCTTTCTTATTTTCTTGCTTAATTTTTTATTTGCTTGTTTGTTTGATTGCTTCTATATACTTGTACAATATGGATTGATATATGATGTAATTTGTTCAATTATTTTATCACTTAGTATCATTTACGCCTCTGTTATAACAACCAGTTTATTTATTTGCCATTTTTTGTGTCATTGTTAAGCCCCATTCAAATTGTGATGGACAAAGACAGATCTGAGCTGGGGAATTAAGGTATAGTTTAGACTTTTTGACACATATCCTCTCCATTAATCTGGACTTTGATTAAAAAAAATTTCAGTTTCCCTGGAAATAATCAAGACATCTGACATTCATGTTAAGATTTCGTATGTTCCTTACCTTCTGCTTTTTCTTCTTCTTCTTCTTTTTCTTCTTCTTCTTCTTCTTCTTCTTCTTCTTCTTCTTCTTATTATTATTATTATTATTATTATTATTATTATTATTATTATTATTATTATTATCTATAGGCAACTTCTAACCCAGCCACTGAGGGGGGCAAGCCAGCCTCAACTTGGTGCCGGTCCCAAGCCCGGGTAAATGGGGGAGGGTTGGCGGCAGGAAGGGCATCCGGCCATAAAAATGTTGCCAAAACAAAAATATGTCCAGTACAGATAACTGGCCAGAAACATCGACCCCACATAAAAGTGGGAAAAGATGTAGACGAAGAAGAAGAAGAAGATCTATAGGCAACTTCTCCCACATTAATTTGGGTTGCTGTTCTTCACTAACTCCTACACTCTAGAATACAGTTTTGACTTCAAATATTTACACCCAGATGCCCTTCCTGACACCAGCTCTCACCATTTATCTAGGCTCTGAGCCGGTACCAAGTTGGGCTGCCTTACTCCCCCGCTCTTAGCATAAATTCTATGAGCTTGCGAGACTCACGTGACTCTCCCGCCGGGGTAAGCACTAACGCCAAGGACGAGAGCTCCGATTGGCTGCAGGGGACTCCCAAAGCAGCCAATCAGAGCGTAGCGTTGCGAGTATTACTTTCTAGCTTTTGCCTGACTGAGCGTAGTAAAGGAAAGGAAATTGCACTCATTAAACGCTAGTTGACTATTCATAAGGCAAGGTGTAGCCACGGGAACAGTGTTATCAGATCAAATATGGATACATCCTGCATATTAGATGGTAAAGCTCTCTCTCTCTCTCTCTCTCTCTCTCTCTCTCTCTCTCTCTCTCTCTCCATATATCCGTGTCTGGGACCAGCTGCTAACTGAGTTGGCTTGCTCCTTCAGTGGCTAGATATAAAAAATCTATTGGAATAGATACAATAGTGGAAGGGATAGTAGTGGTATCTGATGGTTCCTAACCCCTGCCCACTCACCTGGAAAACCGAGTACACAGATGATCATTCCAGACTACTGGTGAATTCTTATGCGGACCTTGAGCTCAAACAGTAAAATAGGCATGCATATAGTGTCCTGCTGCTCTGCATCTTAATAAAAAGTTAATAGAATACTTTGGTAGAGTTGTCTATATATTCATATTTAATTACTATTCTTGCACTTATACACACATTCACACACATGTACGCGCGCACACACAGACAGACAGGGAGACAGACGCACACACACACACACGCGCGCGTGCATATATATATATATATATATATATATATATATATATATATATATATATATAGATAGATAGATAGATAGATAGAGATAGATAGATATATATATAGATAGATAAATAGATAGATAGATAGAGAGAGAGTGAGAGAGAGGAAAAGACCCCGACTCA
>JAXCGZ010004183.1:0-15000 GCA_037179515.1 Halocaridina rubra
AGAGAGAGAGAGAGAGAGAGACTAAATGCATTCTGCTGACTTAGGGCTTCATCATCGAAAATGTATGCATTTCAGACATCAAAGTTTTTCTGGCACCATCAAGCTCTTGGTACACACCTTCTGATTAATACAGGAGAATATACATTAATTCTGCTTGGTACAGCTTTGAGGTACCCTTCTGATTAATGCAGCCAGTACATAAAGGGAATGTTAGAAAAATAAATGAAAATAAAATGTGTTAATTCTTTTTTTTCTCGACATTGGAAGTAAATTAACATTTCTTAGATAGTTTATTATCAAAAATATTTCTATGAAACTTGTATCATAATTTGCATATGGTCATTCATTTTTCCGGTTTTACGTCACGGACTCCCTTTTCAACCAAGGGCTAGGATGGTTGCCTTCTTGCGAAGGACTTGTTTTGGCAGTTGTAATCGTTACCCTGAGTGCATGCCCTTGCTGTTAAAATCAGATGCAAATCCCATAATGAAATTTGAACGTGTATGTGTTCATGTTGTTGATGGAATGCAATAATATTTACAGTGTCATGGTGCTGGAATAAGGGGTTGGTTTTATCAGTTCGAACAACGAATCACGGCTGCTATGCAAATGGCACTCTCCTCATTGTGGATGATTCTGTTGTCTCGTTCCAGACGATAAATCAGACTCCTTTACATATGTGTGTGTGTACGAGTATTTATCTATTTATGCTCACAGAAAAAAAACCTTCTCTCTTAACTCGTTTCCTCGTAGGTTTCTTTTTTCTCTCTCTCCAAAATTGTCATATCTTCCTTTAAACTAAGAATGCATTTAGCTTTGCCCGTTTATTCGCTTAGTAAATTTAAATTATCCACTTTTCATACATTAAAGATATACTCTAATACACAATACTAATAAATTTAATTACAAAGCTTCAAACTATGACCTCCGATTCTAGAGTCCTCCCTAGCAAAATTCTCTCTCTCTCTCTCTCTCTCCTCTCTCTCTCTCTCTCTCTCTCTCTCTCTCTCCCTATATATATATATATATATATATATATATATATATATATATATATATATATATATATATATATATATATATATATGAATGAATTATCTTATCACTTCCTTTATGATTTTTTTTATACGATTCTTTATTTTGAGAGAGATATGCATTGTAATGTTTTTGTGTTGGTATCATTGTGTAGGTTGCATATAAGAGTGAGTGTGCTTGTGCGGTTAAACTTGCTACACGTTGGTATTGAGGTTGAGTCATGCAACAGGGTTTTCCCCAAGATGAGTGTTGGGACTGGGGATGTGGGGTTCGGGGTAAGGTATATTGGTTGAGTGTTAAGGTTGTGTGTGTGTGTGTGTGTTTTACCATAAAGACACTATATAAGTTGTTCACTTAAGGTCGCTGGAGGTTGGGCAGATAACCAGTATTATAACAATATCTTGATTAAAGGGACTGTTCTCTATGATTTAATGTAAATATTTCTACTTAATTATTATTGTAAGCTGTAGATACTTGTGGTCTAAACAAGGTATGCATTTTTAAAGAAATGAATTTAAAAAATCTATCTGTAACAGCGGTTTTTTCCTCTTTTATATTGTGTCGCTGTTTTTCATTAGCCTCTTTTTGACTATTACAGTATTAGGCGTTGGCTTAAAGTTTTAATGTTGTATGCCAGATGCCCTTCCTAAGGCAACCCTCTCCATTAATCCGGACTTAGAACAGACTGTGAATTGAACTGGCTCGCTCCCCCGTGGCTGGATTAATGAACTATGTTACGATATGTTTGCTTAGATCTGATAGCTTGAAGTAGAAGACATTAGTGGTAGATTCTATAAAAATTATTTGCTATTGACATCTTTCTCATCTCCCCCCCCCCTCCTTTCCCTTCGTTCATTCAAACCGTGTTGTTATTGTTAGTTTTTTGTTGTATTTGTGTGCTAGATCCTGTATATTGACATCTCTTAAGTGAATGCTTTCATATAACGTAACTGTTATCTCTATACTTGGCTTTTTCTTTATCAATAACGTAACAGTTATCTCTATACTTGGTTTTCTCTTTATCAACAGCTTATAATGCAGTTGTATGGGTTTCTGTTTTGTCACTAACCTCTTGAAGGCTGGAGTTTGCTGTGGACCAAAAGCTTCATAGCCACATGCCCGTTCTGACGCCAACCACCTCCATTCATATTGTCGTTGGAGTGCACCGAGTTGTGCGTGTTTATTGACCCCCCCCCCCGGCCACCCCTGTGACTGGAATCAGCTCCAATCTTGGCGTGTAAATTTGTGAATTCCCGAGTCAATGAGTCCACATTCTCAGAGAACTTGTTTGTTGAGTATTTAAATATGGCTATGAATGATTTTTATTATGCGATGTCAAAGTGGCCATTTCATTGTTTATTGCTGTATTTGTTGTTGCGGTGTAGGAGAAAAAAAAAACATATTTCTTGTATATTACTCACGTTATCGTTACCTATTGCGCAAACATGCTCATAGCAGAGTTCATATCCATTAAATGTTAATTATTGTATAATTATTATTATTATTGTATTATTATTATTATTATTATTATTATTATTATTATTATTATTATTAGTATTGTTATTATTATTATTTACTGATTTGTTTGGAAGCTTTCGCGTACAAATATTACACTTTTTACTGCCGTTAAGATGCGCGCGTGTGTGTATATATATATATATATATATATATATATATATATATATATATATATATATATATATATATATATAGAGAGAGAGAGAGAGAGAGAGAGAGAGAGAGAGAGAGATTATTACATGGATGATCATATTTTTGTAAACTAGAGATGATATGATCTTGAGGCTGCGCGAGCAATATATGAGTTATTTTTGTTTATTCCTCAAATACGTGACTAAATTTATTACTAAGCTGTCTTAGAGTAAAAAACCCTTGATTTTTATTTTTCTGGGGGGTTATATATTTTTCGACACAAACTTGCCCTTCGTAACGTTTCAGCGAGAGTCGATCTCGCGTTTGAAAAGTCAAAAGTCAAAAGTCAGGAGTGAGAATACTTGGTGTCCTCATAGATAGTTTATGAAGTTTTACTTGAAATCTATGGTTAAAGCAAAGTTGCCAACGAATGAAACTACATTAAAACAACGTAAGTAACTGACGATACTTGTTTACTACGCTTAGTACTGAGAGTGTTGTAGGTAAGTAAATGTCTTTAGTTAAGGGGTTTGTCTCTAGTGCTCTCGTTCTCATTCTCAATAACAAACGAACATTTATTTCCATTTTTGTACAATGGTTATTCTTATACAATCTAAAAGTAACTTATAAGTAGATATATAATTGAACTAATAAGTAAGAGGGTAATACATATTGTTAAATTAAATAATGGTATCATAGAAAATAATAATACTGTAATAAAAATTTTAACAATAATGATAATAATATAGAAGTAGATCTGGTATTGAAAGAAAGCTTTCGGATTATTAAGATCAGAGCAAACAAACAAAACAATCATTTATTTCCATTTTGTACAATGGTATTCTAAAAGTAAAATTAACTTATAAGTAGACATGTAATTAAACTAATAAATAATAGGGTAATATATATATAATTAAATTAAATGTAGCTTTCATAGAAAATAATAATGCTGTAATAATACTTTAATAAACATGTAATTAAACTAATAAATAAGAGGGTAATACATATAGTTAAATTAAATGTAGCCTTCATAGAAAATAATAATGCTGTAATAAAAATTTTAACAATAATGTTAATAATAAAGTAGTAATAATAACACTAGATACAGTGTCGTTATTATCGGCATAATTTCCATATTTGTTTTCCTTACAATGAGAATAATAAGTTCTTAACGAGCAGCAACTATTTGCACAAAAGAAAACTGTATAGTTTGTCTTTGAAAGCTGCGAAGGAGGATGCATTTTTAAGATGCTCTGGAATGTTGTTCCAGAGTGTTGGCCCTTTGATAGTGATCATCTTTGGACCTGCTTCTGTGTTTGTTCTGTGAATAAAGAGCTCACTGCTCTGTCTAGTGTTGGTTCCCCTCATATCCCTGACTGTTTTTAACTCAAATAGCCAGCTAGGATAATGATGGTCCAAAATTTTGAATACAAAAACATAAATAGCATAAGCGACCTTGTTTTCTGCCCACGGCCACCCAAGTTTATTGAGAGCTGGTGTGATGTGGTCATATTTTCTTATTCCTCCCAGGGCAACTCGAGCTGCAAAATTAATAAGCTTGGTGGTAGAATCTTTGAACGTGAGACCAGTGGTAGTTGTTGAAAGTTTTGAGGATATCAATAAACAAATTCTTTGGTAAAATAAACACATCGTATGCGAAAACACGAAAAATATGTGTCTCTCACCCGAGTTCCAAACTACCAGGCGCTTGACAGTCGGTGGGGTGGCTCTTTATGCACATTGAAATGTTTAGGTGTGATTTAAGTTCGAATCTTGGTCAGGGGCAAATACTGAAGACTTACTTAGGAAGTTTTAGTTCCCTTCATCATATACAACTTTAAATATAATTTTCTTATCAATTTATAATATAATTTTTTCTGCATCGATACAAAGGGTGACCTTCAAAAGCTCATTATAGAGCATAAAGTACTAAAAACTCCCCCACAACCTGTGGTAGTGCATTTCTCTCTCTCTCTCTCTCTCTCTCTCTCTCTCTCTCCTCTCTCTCTCTCTCTCTCTCTCTCTCTCTCTCTCTCTCTCTCTCTCTCTCTCTCTCTCTCTCTCTCTCTCTCTCTCTCTCTCTCTCTCTCTCTCTCTCTCCATGATCACTTCCTTCACAGTCGCTACAAGTATCGCAGACGCGGGTTAATGGTGCGGAAAAACAATGTAGTTAGTGCTCGGCTCAGAATGGGGTATCGGCCTTTATGGCAGGTCTCCCAGACTCTAGATATGCCACAGTACACCTCCTGTACATTATGCGACCGAACTAATGCTAACACTCTTGACCACTATTGTCTTCAGTGCCCCACAGTGAGAGATGTTTTACCACGAGGTCAGAACTTAATACAGATCTGCTCATTTTTACTTAATGATGACAACCTTGATGTTATTCTTGCTCGTTTTCCTCACTTTGGTGGCCATTAATTATATTGAATTATACATATATTTTCTGTATGTTGCTGTATAATTCTGTTTGTGCATTCTGCGTTTCTCTGAGCTTTACTTTTGCATATAATGTACTCTGTGCTGCCATTCTGTGAGTTGTGTGTTAGTATGCAGCAATGTTTTATCAATATGTACACCTCCCTGTAAACCATGTTCAATTCTTGGTTTTATATCCATTTGAAGCATTATTTGTATGAACTCATGTAATGTCTGACGCCTTGGCGCAATAAATTAATAAAATAAAATAATAAATCTCTCTCTCTCTCTCCCCAAGAGGGTTTCAGTGACGTTGTTTCCCATAAATGCAGGATTTTCTCTCTCTCTCTCTCTCTCTCTCTCTCTCTCTCTCTCTCTCTCTCTCTCTCTCTCTCTCTCTCTCTCTCTAAGATGGTTTCAGTGACGTTCTTACCCATAAACGTAGGGATTTCTCTCTCTCTATCTCACTTGGATGGCTTCAAGAATATTGATCCGATGCCAGAGCGGGGGGACTACAGCTTCCTCATGGAGCAGGCCACGCGGATACATGATTGTTAAGAGATCATCGTGACCGCTAGTGACATAAGATGTCTTTTTAAAGCATAGCAAGATTTATTGTGTTTTATTGTATTGTAATAGTTTGAAATCAATGGAAACTTCGATTAATTTAGTTATATTATGATTTTATCAAGGCAATTGGGTAAATTTATAGTGACGTGACGCTTTTATTTATCCCACCGAGTGTCACCACTGACGTAAGGTATTTCCTCCTACGTATATATACTTATAATTATGGTAGCGTGGTTGGTGAAAGACATCTTCTTATATATTTAGTTTATTCTTATTTTAACATCTATGTACTCAGAGCTCCTATTACTACAGTTCCTGTCACGACTAATTCCTGAGTCCCACCCCGGAAGGGGGGGAGGCTAACTCTGCTGTACTGTGTTAACTCTGCTGCTGGCAAGGCCCGGTCTCTAACTCAACTCACTGTGCCTGCCCTGGGTGGTTCTTGAAATACCCCAAGGGCAGGGGCGTGGCTTGTATGGGGAATAAAGGACTGGTTTATATCTCTCACCCTCTTGAGATATGAGATACGCCAGATGGCGAGTCCCAAAAGTCCTACGACATCCCTCCCCACCACACTGAAATATCTCTTATTTCAGTTTCATCATCCTAACTAACATTTGTTTACAATAAAAACGGGGCCGAATTATTTAAGTTATCATCTAAGAAATCCTATTTCTATGAACCCTCAACAAATTACACAAACATAACATATATATAGTACTTCTACAGACACTAGAGCATGCAGAGTCTATTTCCTTGTTGGAAATCTGTAATACAAACATATTCTCATATTTAACAAAAGTAACCTTAATCACTATGATTTCAGTGTGTAACTAATATCAAACATTAATTAAGATCAAAAGTCAGTTTAAATCAAAACATTAATTCATCTACTTCTCTCGTTTCTTTAAAAGACAAAATTGAGTTAATTACAGTAGAATTATGACTCATTTAGAACATTAGCAAACAATTAAGTAGAGTATTAGCATGTATAAACATGTAAAATGCAATAGACCATAACATCAATAGTAATTTCTATAAGAAACCTTATCTTATAATTTCTACTCTTATTGTTACTCTGGGCATTAATTTATTTTAAAATTTGGCCTTAAAACTACTCCTGAAACAAAACATGTTTTACTGTGCGTAAAGTCGAAACATTTACTATTCGATATGCAAATACTATTCAGAGACCAATTAATATAAAAACTTAATGAACACAAAGATTAAATCATAATTCAAATAATAATGATGCTAAAACAAAACACTTAATATTATTTAAGCAGAAAAACAACTTATTAATCTTAGTGCAAATCATACAATTTATCAATGGCACTTATTCAACACTATATTTAAGGGAGACTCTGAGTTTTCGCTTAAAATTATCTTAAAGCTAGTAAAACAAAAAAATAAACATAAAAATAAAAATATTTTGTCGTTTAGCAAAATATTTTGCTAAACGTCTTTGTCGTTGGACAAAGACGGTGGGGACATTTTCTTTCCCATTTTTTCAGTTCTAATACGGGGGTAACTTTAATTAACTAATAAGGGATTCTTAAATACCCTTCTTTCTCTCTTCACTAAAGTTTGGACATGTATAGGGATTATTTTTCTTTCTCGTTTACGTGGCTTCTAAAGGTATTATTAAAATATTTTAAAATATTTCTGTGTTTCTTTTCCTCTCTTTTCACTACAGTTATGACATGTATGGGGATCTCCTTGTTTCTGGGATTTCATCAAGATTACATGGTTTTTTAAAGTAGTTTAAAACTTTTATTTTTTAGGACTGTTCTCCCTGTCTTAGGACGACTTTTAATTTCCCTGTCCAGGACGACTTTTAATTTCTCTGTCCAGGACGACTTTTAATTTCTATGTCTAGGACGACTTTCGTTTTCTCTGTCTCTTGCTCATGAATTCTTGCTAGGTGCGATTCCACGGTTTCCCTCGGGGATTTTTTTTTTTTTTTCTATACGTTTATTCTTATTTTAACATCTATGTACTCAGAGCTCCTATTACTACAGTTCCTGTCACGACTAATTCCTGAGTCCCACCCCGGAAGGGGGGGAGGCTAACTCTGCTGTACTGTGTTAACTCTGCTGCTGGCAAGGCCCGGTCTCTAACTCAACTCACTGTGCCTGCCCTGGGTGGTTCTTGAAATACCCCAAGGGCAGGGGCGTGGCTTGTATGGGGAATAAAGGACTGGTTTATATCTCTCACCCTCTTGAGATATGAGATACGCCAGATGGCGAGTCCCAAAAGTCCTACGACAATAGAATTAAAGTAAATGTGCCCAATATGTAATATCAATCATGTATACCAAATGTGCGTTATTTATGCAGAATGATTACCTGTGTATATGCATACTTTCAAATAAATTCATTTACCGTGATATATATATATATATATATATATATATATATATATATATATATATATATATATATATATATATTAGTAATTCTTATGCCTTTTTAATGGCTTGTTCCCTTTTTAAAATAGATATTTTAACATATATTTCGCGAAGCATACTTTTCTATGGAGAGAGTTGTACTTGTTATCTTAAGCCGTTTCCTTTGTGACTATTAAGTCACGAGTTATTACATAATGATAAGTTTTACCTTGTGCACCCGAGATCGTATGGTTGTAATAAGGACAGATATTTGCTTTTCTGTTGGACTACATAAATTAATAACTTCTCTTCACATCATTTTTATTTTTTGCGGGGAATGATTTTTTATGGGTTATCATGGGACGTTGTTAATATTATTATTTATTATTATTATTATTATTATTATTATTATTATTATTATTATTATTACATCTGCACACTTTTAATAAAACTGTTTATATGATATATGTTCTGAAATTCTTTTCACCTGTGTGAAGCTTTCATTCTTAGTATTAGCAGCAAAGATGAGAGTACTGCTGCTGCTACTACCATTACTACTACTACTACTACTACTCTACTACTACTACTACTAATAATAATAATAATAATAATAATAATAATACATTTCTGAGAATAATATACATGCTGCATTCGTACATATTCACGAGATTATAATTTTTTTCCTACTTCATAATTACGAGGTATATTTGATGACGCAATTACAGAGAAAGAGTGGGTGGTTGTCGTTTATTTTATTTTTTTTATTTTTTTTTTTTGAAGAAGTCAGACGGACAGGGAAAAAATTTAAATTTTTAGGTAATTTTTTTTTTATTTGATAATGATTGAGTAGCAATTTCGCGATCCTTTGAAAATATTTATGGTGTTGATGTTTGATGAGGTATCATCTGATTGTGACTGTATGTTTGTGTTCTCTTATATTAATGCCTTTATATTCATGTAGTGTCTCATGTTAGTACCATGGGATCAATTCGAAAATAGTCACCTGATGTACCTCAATTTTAGATGAAGTATCTGCGTTCAACTTCAATTCAAAAATAAGTACCAAGCAAGGAATTAAGTCATGGAAACGAGTTCATTTCAAAATTTATTGCACGGTTAGGTTAACCTAATCTTATCTAGACTGACTCAACATTAAGCACCTGCCTCTGGCCTCGCTCCCACTTTAAATATCGAAAATGACGCCCGGTACCTATTCTAGACTAGGATTGATCCGTGCCATGTGTGCGTGTGTGTGTGTATTGAATGTCTTCTAGAGTCCAATTTGTGTTCTGACGTGTGGTTGTTAGAACCAAGATCGTGTTCAGTCTCTCACTTGACATATTATTGGCGCCCAGTAATGTTGCACCGTATCACATTGAATTCCCTTTGGAATTGGGGTGGATACGGACATGTTGAAACTGGGGTTGTTAAGATTTGATACCTTTCCTAACGCCCGTCCGCAGTGAGATCGAGCGCACTTGAGTCGCCTCCTCACCAGCATACCTTACAAGTGAGCTACCGCGCCCCCTCCCCTTGGCACCATTGATGCTATGTTATTATTCATCGCATGTTTAGTATTCCATCAAAACCTCAGTTATCTTAATGTTGACGTTGAGAGATTTCCATATAATGAAGAAACCTCTTTGTAGGACTCTCTGAGCTGTGATGATATTCTACAGATCTTTTGATAACTACGCAGTAGAAGTTGGGGTTTAGAGGAAGAAGAAGAAGAAAGTGCATGGAGTGAGAGGGAGGGTAAATGACCTGCCACTTATTGCTGGTCATGTTCTTTGGCTTTCAGTCAAAGCTTTTCTGCTTTGAACACGCAAAGTAACCAGTAGCTTCCTGCGTTGTCTGTATATTTGCTCTCATTGGTAAGAAATCATTCGTACGATATGTTTGAGTTTGTTTCTTTGATATTTCGAGAGGAAATGATGTTAGCAGCGAGCGTCATTACGGTGTGTGTTGAATTTGCTATTATGATTTGTCGACAGTAAATCTGCACCGATATTTGTGGTTGTCTGTATTTGGTTTTTTGAAACTTGCTGTTCTTAACACCTAGCTTCATGCACAGTCTGTATTCTCTCTTATGGCAGAATTTTTTTTTATAGTGTTTTAGAGTAGATATTGGTAGCACCAATCTACTTGTCTTGTCTGTATTTGCTATATTATAGGATATTATATTTTTTCATTTTTTTTAGTACAGGTAAGTTAGCTTAACAGTATTATAAGATATTCCTATGATATGTCGTAAGAGGGTTATGTTTTCATCAATATTCTTGCTTTGTTCGTGTTTGTTTCCATTGTCGGAATTAATTCCTGTGACTTGTCGAGATTGGAGTTTGTTAGTGCTAGAGAACTTTGCTTGAACTGAAGTATTACGGATATTTATTAGAATCTTCCTGTAGTGTTACATGGGACAAAAGTCTTTTAAAATTAACACATGGAAAGTGATGTCGTTCGTCTGCATATAGATTACCTTTCAGATTGGATAAGGATGAGTGAAATTATTTCATGTAAAATAGAATATAAGGATTCCAGAGCATAACCATTTGGAACACCGAAGTTTATATTAGAGGAATCCGAATGTTCATTTCATTGTAACAGGATGCAAATTGTAGCCAAGTTAACACATTTCTTCAACAATATATCATCGAGAGATTGTCTAAAGGCATTGCAGAGATATGTTGACGATATATTCCTTGTATTTTAAGGAATTGCATATTTTGTATGCATTTGTATGTTTACGATGTATTCTTTGGATTTTAACTAAGTGCATTATTTGTATGCATATGTATGTAGCTTGTAAATTTGTGTATGTATTGTATGTACATTTTAAATTAGTGTATGCACTTGTAAGTAGTCTGTAAGTTTGTGCATGCATTTATTTCTAGTTGTAAGAGTGTGTGCTTATGTATGTAGTTTGTAATTTTGCGTATGTATTTTTAAGTAGGCTAACATGATTCCACTTGTTGAAAAGTCATTTTCAAAACCGAACTGGCAAAGAGGAATGGAAGCTTTTGTAGAATTGTTCAGCTAAGTACTTAGGACTGTTTCACTTAATGAGGGGATAACTCTGTACGTATTCAATGCCGGATTTGAAATACGAGCGGCAAGTGCAGATTTTTTTTTTTTTATGATTGTGACATCAGGATCCCCCCCCCCAAAGAGAAAAGAAGAAAAAAAAAATTTCCTCATCGGGCCTGGGCACTAAGGAAGCATAAAGAGAAACAGAGATGGAAAGTGTTGTGATTTGTCAGATGTGAAGAGATAATTGAAAGATGTGTAACGAATATTAAAAAAATATTCGATGTTGATTTAGGCATAGAGAAAGAATAGTAACTGAAGGAAGACTTAGCATGGAACTGTCATGGACAGTCCTATTTTAAGTTCACAAGACCCTTCAGCTTTAGTATCGCAACAGGCGGCTGTTGCCATGGGCCAGTCTACTACATGGAACGTGTTGGTATTTCTCCAAGTTACTCGAGCATGTTTATGTATAACAATTAGTCCCAATTTGAATGGGGGCGGGGTGGACACACTGGTTAGAGCTAGAGGAGAGAGGCTCAATACCCTTCACTGTGCCCTGCTTCGGGAAAGAACGTGTAACTCACTTCCCGACTCAGGTGATTCACTACTAAGCTATTACAGCCCCCATTTCGCTTCTGGACAAAAATCTGTTCTTCAATCATTTTTGATAAATGGATCAAGAAAAAAATCAATTTTAAAATAAAAATCATGTGCACTGAATCCCCCACGTACGCTTCTCTAATCGTCAGGAATAATTAACTGCATCTAATTAATGGTAGTCGTGAATTCTCTGTATAATGGTCTCACCTCTAACCAGTACTAGTACAAAATAGTAAGTTTCTCATCACATTAAATAAAAAGAGCACTTGAACACAAGTCCTGATTACTGAGCTATCATTACTATGCAATAATAAGCAAATGCTATAGAAACTAACCTATTGCATAGATAAGGAAGACAAAATCGGAATTAAAAACAAGTAAAACACTCAAAACAGTAATCCGTAGAATATAATGTTACGTATTAACATAGTGTAATATACCGTGAAGTTTGAATAGAGGCCTATCACAATCTATTCCTAGTTCAGAAGCCTTACAAACATTTAACGTAGAGAAATTTTCCATAAACTCATTTTCTCCCTTCTTATCCATGACTAATTTTAACGAACACATCAATTTTCTTTCTACTTCGTACACTTCAACTGTGTCCGAATGCCGCTTGCTTATGACTGTGGGGAAAAAAAAAACCCTCATCAGGCCTGGGCACGAAGAAAACAAAGTAAAGTGAAACTGAGATGGGGAGTGCTGTGAATTGTCAGATGTGAAAGGAAGAAGAGATGTGTAACGAATATTCAAGAATATTCGGTGTTGATGTTAGCATAGGAAAAAAAAAGCTACTGAAGGAAGATTTAACATCGAACTGTTCCGGACCGTCCTGTTTAAGGCCAAAAGACCCTTCAACTGTAGTATCTCAACGGGCGGCTGGTGTGGTAGGCCAGCCTATTAGAGTAGAAGTAGGAAAATACTCAAAATAAGATATGGATTAGTATTGTGTAGATTAAAGAAATATATTATGAATGTAAGTATATTGATGAAGATAGATGAGGGACTTGACAAGAATATATGATTAGACGTCTCAGAATACTACAGCGTCACAACAACACTCAAGCACGCAAAATACTAATTAATGTCCTAAGGCAAGAGGGTCTGCCCCTGTCATTTAATTATCTTCCTTAATATGCGATCTGACCTTTTCCATCCTTATTGTACATTTCTCCTCCTTAGAGGGGTCCCCTTGGGTGAAAAGAGAATCTCACCTTACCTTCCTTTCAGCCCTAGAATCGATTGCAATGTGTCATTTGGAGTCTTGCTACGTATGAAAAAAAATACTTCATGCATGTTTAGTGAAGTTAAAAAATACACAATATAATTTGTCTCTTGATATGCATCCCACCAGAACTATTCACATAGGAGAGAGAGAGAGAGAGAGAGAGAGAGAGGAGAGAGAGAGAGAGAGAGAGAGAGAGAGGCTGAACAGAAATCAAAATTTACACAAGTGAGTTGAATTTTTTTCCCGTTTTGTTAGATCTCTTTAGATTCTTAATTTCCTGACCCTGAGGTTGTAGAGGAAGTTTCGTCCTTGAAGTTCTTAGTAGTATCCTTTGGATCGAAGTCAGGTCAGTAATACTTCTATCCTCCCTTACCAGCCTGGTAAGGATTGTGACCTACCCCTGCGCCTTTTTGGTTTTATGTGTGTTGTTTTTTTATAGGACCCTCAGATGTAAAACTTCTCTCCCGTCGGAGGCTGCAATGCAAGTGTTGAAGGCCTCCTTCCCTGTAATTTTTGTAGTCAGTAATTTTTTTTTATATAGGATGTCACTAGGATATGCAATTTTGAGACTAGTTTGTGGTCTGAGTTCAGTTCAGTTCAGTTCATAATTTTGGCCCGATTTCTTAACGGTGTAAACCTAGGATGCCATATTGTTAGTTGGCTAGACACACAAATGGATTTTATAAATGCGTCTGTCGCGGTTCTGTGTATGGGTAGGATCCCCCCATGAGCGGATCCTAGCCATACACAGAACCGCGTCAGATGCGTTTATGAAATCCATTGGTGTGTCTCTAGCTAACTAACAATATGGTATTCTAGGTTTACACTGTTTAAGAAATCGGGACTTTATCTCAATTAGTCCCCGTTTGAATGGGGATGAATGAAGTGACATATGAAATATATAGAAGTTACCAGGAAGCAATCCTACGTTCATTACTGACATTCATTTTCCCTCTGTTTTGATCAGTTACTAAGAATTTCTTTGCTTTCCTTATTACATCCAGTACTTTTGTCTTTGCTTTTTCTTTCTTTCTTTCCCACTTTGCTGATTTCTTTACACCTTTCCTTTCCACTAAATCTTCTCAACGTTGGCGCTTTGTCATGGAAAGGAAAAGAAAGAAGAGATATCCTTAATCATGTCAGGGGATGTGAAAGAGACATATTTTCCATATCCAATCGCGGCCTTTTAGCGATTCATGTCATTCAACCCTGGAATACCGCTAGAATATTTGGGAATGTAGCTAAAATGTCGCCTTGTTAACATATATCGAAACTCGCTATATACCATATAGCGACTCTCTCGCCAAGTTACAACCTCTAGATTATACTCATATATCAAGAAAATCTACTAAGTAGAAACATCCATTTTGCGTGACTGAGATAGTTCCTGCTTCTGCAAAGATGAACCGGGATTTCATTCTCTGTTGTATGAAACGTTCAAACTTTTTCTAAGATTGAACTATATTGTTACTGAATCGATGGGTAAATGTATAAAGCTTCTCAGTTTTACAAGTGTTTCTTTTAGTATTAAAACTAAATTGACGACTGGAAAATAGTGACATACCAAAAGACAAAGGTTTTTTTTTAGTGCATGGCTGCAACAACGAATCATTCTCATTGCAAAGGCCTGCACTGCTTTTCCTCCTTGAGACAAAGTTCCACCATCG
This sequence comes from Halocaridina rubra, assembly GCA_037179515.1. Taxonomy (NCBI): domain Eukaryota; kingdom Metazoa; phylum Arthropoda; class Malacostraca; order Decapoda; family Atyidae; genus Halocaridina; species Halocaridina rubra. The sequence continues at coordinate 14,591 of JAXCGZ010004183.1, forward strand.
GATAGACATGGAAAGTAATCGATAAAATGAAGATAGTTCTTGAAAACATAAGTAGGAGATCAGGTTGGACGTGAAAGTTTGCTACTGATCTTTTTCATTGCCTAGGTGTGCACTGCTTTGTTTCCGTTGGTCATAGTCCCACAATAAGGCTGAAATGTAAGTTATGTTGACATCGAGGATGTACTTCTTTAAAATAGTAATAAGAAATAGGTTGAATGTAAAAGTAGTAATTACCCTATGTTATTAGTTTACTTCATATATACTTAACTTTGTGTGTGTGTACGCGCGCGCAGAGGTATGAAAGATTTATTAAGCAAAATCAATGCCAAATTGCGGTTCAGAACATTCCATTTGAATGTTGCTTGTATGGCGTCATCCTCGCCTTAGCAACCTTCCTTTTCTTCATGTAA
>JAXCGZ010004183.1:17500-30000 GCA_037179515.1 Halocaridina rubra
ATATATATATATATATATATATATATATATATATATATATATATATATATATATATATATATTATGTATGTTTCTTATTCCTAGTTTACGTATGCTTTCAAAAAGTGTTAATTTTTGAGTTATTTCACCCACATTTCCTTTTAGTATTTGATATCAGTTTCATTTACATTATTTTTGTGGGCTGCACCTTTTTATCACCGGTCATTTTGCTGTCACTGTCTCTTAAATATGTATTTCCAATATAACGACCGTCAGAAAGTTGAGACCATCTGTAACAATCTTGGTATCGTTCATTTCGGCCTGTAATTGGACAGTAATAATAATAATAATAATAATAATCCTTTATTCCAATGTACATTGGGTATTTAAATAAGATACATATATATTCCAGATAGACATCTGTGGTGTACGATATAGACATACTAAAACAAGCAAATCATAAAGATGAGTGTACCATTAAAATTTACAAGTAAAATCTTCCTTTAAGAGCAACTTCTTAAGATTATATTTAAAAGTATACACTGAACCAGCATTTTTTAGTTCTCTGGGAAGCTGATTATATAAATGAGGTCCACGAATGTTTATATCTCTTGAGCCAATATCAGTTTTAGACCTTCGTACTAATAAATCTTCCCCTTGACGGGTAGTTAACCCGGTAACTGAGCTTACTGTAGAAAAATTATACAAGCAATCAGGAATATTGTTTCTTAGTATATTAAAAACAAAGGTACATATATCAAAAACATATTTATCTCTAATCTTTATCCATTCTAGATCTTTTAAAACAGGAGAGATGTGCTCGTATTTTCTTACATTGCCAACAGCCACTCGTGCTGCAAAGTTTTGTAACTTTTGTATTCTTTGTAATTGAGTCTTATTGGTACATCCCCAAACTTTGAGACAGTAATTAATTAAACTCATAGCTAAGGACTGGACAATTATTATACGAGTTGATGTTTCAAATGAGTCTTTTACCCTATTTAGATATATTAGAGTACCCATTACTTTTTTATAAATTTCATCTATATGCATTTCAAAATTCATGTAACGGTCAAAATAGACACCTAGGTTCTTTACCGAGTTCATTGGCTTAATGATATTACCGTTAAAATTTATATGAAGATTGTCATCAACTTCTGATAATAATTGTCTGGATCCGATAAGAATAGATTGGGTTTTAGTTTCATTAAGTAACAGACCATTTTTTAGAAAGTAACGTTTAGCCATATACAAAATTTCTTCTGCTCTACGAATAATATTTTCTAAATCATTAATTTCTCCTTCAATTAAGATTTGAGTATCGTCAGCATATTGAATGACATAACAGTTAGGTAAATATTTTACTAGATCGTTTACATATATTAGAAAAAGTATAGGTCCTAGGATCGATCCCTGAGGGACCCCAAACAATACCTTCTTGCGACTTGAGACTACATCTTTTATTCTGACTGACTGGTAGCGGTTTTTTAAATAGTTCTCGAACCAGCTTGGGTCAATGTTCATTTTTTTGCATTTTTCTAATAGAGTGGTATGGTGTACACTATCAAAAGCTTTAGAAAGATCGAGTAGTAGTAGCAATGATATTTTCTTATTATCTATATTTTTGTATATTTCATCTGATATTTTCAATAAGGCAGTTTCAGTTGATAATTTTGGCCTGAAACCGTGTTGACTTTTTGCAATAAGTTTATTTTTTTCAAGAAACTCACTTAACTGATTTGCAACAATCTTTTCAAGTATCTTTGATAAAATTGGTAGTAAAGAGATTGGTCTATAGTTAGAGACGTCGTCAGGATTTCCATTTTTAAAACCAGGAATTACATGGGGATTTTTCCATAAATCTGGGTAGATATTGGTAACTATGGAAGTATTGATTATTACCGTCAGATAATAAGCTATTACAAATAATGAATCTCTAATAAAACGAAAACAAATTCCATCTGATCCATATGCATTAGAGTCTTTCAGATTTTTTATTACTAAGATTACTGTATTACAATCTACTGTAGTAGGGTTAAAGACATCATTACTTCTATTGAATGCACTATGTTCTTGAACATTATTATTATTATTACTACCATCATCACTATTATCATTACCATTACTACCACCAATTTTCTTATCCAGATTACAGTCTTATTTTTTAATATTACTAGCTACCCAGGGACCTCTTTCATACTCCAAGGAGGAGTGTGTGGACCTGAAGTGGCTGGTGGCCTGGCTGGTTGATGTAGATTTTCCACTAAGTAGTTTGGATTGGGCCATTATTAGCGACCGTTAGGAAAAAGGGAACTTGTTGCGATGGTGGAATGGAAAGCGTTCATAATTCTGTTAAACTGGCGAGGATTGTTCCTGCTAAAGCCTGATTGTCATGATTAAAAATGCCATCAGTATAGATATACACATAGCCATGAGGTTCATGGCTCATATGATTTTGTCTATGCATATTTCACATAGCATGTTTGGGTTGCAGAGAGAGTCTTAAATAAAGATTTAGGTGTTTTGGCCTAGTTAATTAAATGTACTCTTTAGGAGAGTTATCTGTGCCCTTGATTCTAATGTCTAAAGACAAACATAGATATTGACGCATCTTTTGGTAACCTTCATCTGTTTGAGTGGCTGTGGGAGGACAATTCCATTCCTCTCAGATGTGTTTTGGAGTAGATCGATATTGTAAAGTCTCCCATTGTTATGGAGACTTCGATCTGCGTTTGTGTTGTTTATTTGCGCCAGTAAGGAGCTAGTATTGATATGTATGTTTTCATATGTATGTTTTCTTTATTCTGAAACCATATATTGCTTGAGATTTCATCTGTGGTGGATAGTGGCGTTGTTCCCTTGTCAGTTGTTTATATTTTCAGAAAATGATTTGATCCTGCTACGAGACTTCACCTCTGACCCAGTAAACCGTTGTTACTTTTGAGTCTGTGTGTGTGCTGCTTTTTGTAAAATCAGACAGAAAAATAAACTGAGAGGTTATGAGGTCAAGTGCCTAATATGACGCTTGTAAATATGACATATTCCTCAGTTCCTTAACACATACGTATTTCATGTATATTATTTTAGATCTTCCTCCATGGATTGGATTCGGTTTTACGTCGCGAACTCCCTTTTCGACGAAGGGCTAGGACGGTTGCCTTCTTGCGAAGGACTTGTTTTGGCAGATGTAATCGTTACCCTGAGTGTATGCCCTTAAAAACCTCAGTCCGTGACGGGGCGCAAACCCTCGACCTGCCGCCTCAGAGTCGCGGACGCTACCATTTTGCCGCGGAGACTACAGATCTTCCTCCATCACATAGATTATATAACTATATAATCTATGTGATTATATAAATAGTATTTAGTAAATTACAGCCATTTTGATTAAAGATACATGTGTCGGTTGTTCGATTCCAAACGACGTGTTTTTCTTGGCCTATCAGCGTCTCATTTTGATAAGAGTTGAAATTATCACCCTATGGACGTCGATCATTTTTTCCTCAGTGTGTTTGTACTATTTTATGTGTCAGAATTAGTGCCCATACGAATGAGGGTGGACACAAGCATAAGGGAACTGGGACATTAAGGCATGAATCCCTCTTAGTTGTTTCCCAATTCGCGCCCCCTACCACTGAGCTACCGCATTTCCTCATTGTAATCTGAAATTGGGGTTTCTACATAATTTATCGGTATCTGAAGAAGTACTGTACCTGTAATTTATTTGGCTGCATTGTCAAGTTCTTTGGGTTATTATTATTATTTATTTTTTTTTGTTTCATAGTAACAATTGTTTAAATATCGATTTAAGAAATTTATCTAATTCATTTTATTGACAATAAGTCAGTAACATACTTTTCTCCAACTTAACTTAATCTGGTCTGAATGATAAGTTGGCGCCCATATAAACTGGAATACTGTCACCCAAATGGCATTGGTAGCGATTTGACTTTTTTGCTCAGATGAAATGCACCCAAAGTAGTTCGTGGTAAGTTGAAGACGGCTTGAGGGGGGGGGGATGTCTCGTCTAGTCGACCTAGCTTGATAGGGATATTGGGATGGGGAAGGACGGGGTGGGGGTTGGGATAAAGCGCGAGGATAAGTAATTGCAGTCATAACTGACTGTCGCTGGAGGGTGAAGGCAGAGGACCTACTGGAGAGGGAACCCCTTCGGTATCCGAGATCCAGAGTGTTGTGAAAGAGCTTAAAGGTATTCTACTCTTTTTGTGAATGCATGAGACTCCAGTAGTCAAAGAGACCTTGAAAGCTAATTCGGAGAAGTATTCGAATCTGTTTAGGGGTAAAAGAAGCTTGTTTTTGTTTCATTTTTAACAACTTGGTCTAGTTCAAGGCCTGGATATTAAGTAATCTCTGCTTAAGAAACACCATCTTCTTCTTTTTCGTTGGTTCTACGGTTGTACGCTATTTGCATTGTATTGCAAATGCTTTTCTCTTCTTCTTCTTCTTCTTCTTCTTCTTCTTCTTCTTCACTAGTTCATCGGTTGTAATCTCCTCTGCATTGTACTGCAGTTCAATTGCTCTTCATTCTCTGGATCAACTTTAAGGGCCAGTTTACAAACCTTTGCGTCGAACCAATTTCAAACTAAATGTCGAAGAAAGTTTATTCTTGTATAAGTAATACATCTATGCCTACATCAACACCGACTATTCTTGGATATTCATTACACATGTCTTATTATCCCTTCACATCTGACAAATCACAGTACTCCCCATCTGTTCTCGATATTTTCTTCTTGCCCAGACCCGATGAGGGTAGATTTATTTTTTTGGCCCGTCCTGGTGTCACAATCATATATATATATATATATATATATATATATATATATATATATATATATATATATATATACACACACCACACACACACACACCACACACACACCACACACCACACTGATACGCGTAGTTATGAACACTGTTATGTCTAAAAGAAATTCTTGATTATATTAGTGAAGTTTATTACAAAAACTTGCTGGCAACATATTCTGAAAGTTACTGTGGATATGCCCAATATTAAGCAACTTTACCTTTCAGGTATAAATGAATGAGAAAAAAAATGTAATATGGCAAAGCTAAAACATTCTTTTAGGTTACCCTAGTATAGCAATTTTCAAATATAACTATGCCCAGAACTTGCCTCTATTTCTATGTAACCTTATGATATTGCCAACAAGGTCATAAGTTAATTGTCAGAGCATATTCGATGTTACCCAAGCTTTGCTTTTCGTAAAGGTCAAGACCACCCCGTTGGAAGTAAGAAATAAAAGTAATATATATATATATATATATATATATATATATATATATATATATATATATATATATATATATATATATATATATATATTATATATATATATATATATATATATCTGGAATTCGTTTTGCTTAAAAGAATATGTATCTCAAGGTTAATATATAATTATATCACAACGTAATGTAATTGTCTCTCACCACTGTGCAATGATATCAAAACTAGACTAGACTATCCTGTTCGAATTCGAATTCTGTTCCCATATATTTGTATAATTGCATTTTTTTTTCTTTTTCGCTTTTTGACCTGTTTATGAAATGGATGTACTGTATTTAGTATTTGAAATTTTCATAGCACTACTCTTGAGTGCTGCTGAAGTGTGTGTGCATGTGTTTGTTTACAAACATATGTGCATTCTGGTACATGATTGTGCCAGTTTTCTGTACAGGAAATATTCCTAGTATCAGAAAGCAGCTACTGAGTGACCTCGCTGACACAGGTCTGCGTAGCTTGGGGTATATTTTGTATATATTTAAGTAATGAATGCGAGGATAATCATTTTCATGAATTGTAATTCCTGTGGCTTAATCAGAGCCTAAATTTCCGTGAATGGAAAATATAAATGTTTTTTTTTTTGAATTGTCATGTATAAGATACGTTATCGCGTGTTTAATTTTAATGAAATCTTTGTAGGTTATGTTGGCTTAGTTGGAGAAATTGACTTGATTGGTTGGTTAGTTTGATTCCAGTAGTGTCCATTTGGCTAGCTCCCTTTCTCCTCTTCGGGGGTCATGAGTTGGTAGAGGAGCTGCTGGTGGATGTGGTGTTGGTGGGGGTCGTCAGAGCGGCTAAACCTGTTTTTTGGGGGAGAGAAGTTGTGTGTGTGTATGTACATATATATTATATGTGCTTGTTTGGATTGGTGGAGAGAAACCGCTTCGAGTGTTATGAATGCGGGTACTTTTCCATCTTCTTTTTCTTTTTTTCTGCGTGTGCGTGTTTTGCGTAGCAATACGAATCAAAAACCATGACTTCTATTGGGCATAGCGATATCAAAGAGTATTCTCCCCTTCTTTAGTTTGCATATTATTTCTATTGGCTATGAAGTTGCAATGCTCTCTACTATCAGGAGGCAGAACTGTTTTTTTTTTTGTATACAAATATAAAAGATTTTTTTTTTATGTTCACTTAAGTATTGGTTGTGATGTGAAAAAACTTTTTGTGATTTTCAGTCTTCTTGTCATATACAGGTGTACGAGTGCGACTACTACTACTACTACTAATACTGATACTACTATTTTTTCTACAAAACCTGAAGATCCACTCCATCATTCTAACTCCAAAAAGGTTGTTGGTATGGGGAATCATTACTACTGATACTACAAATAATATAATAATAATAATAATAATAATAATAATAATAATAATAATAATAATAATAACGATAATGGATATTGAAGTGTTTTGTATGAATAATAAATTTCGTAGTAAAGACCATATATTAGCTAAGAATTAACGTTGCTAACCCGCATGTTGTATGCAATACCATCTTTAGTTAATCTCAGAACTATATGTATCTCTTCATGCGCTAAAGATCCCCTGGAAGTGTATTGGGTCAACTGAAAAGAAATAAAATTTGCAAACCAAAGAGACAAGGTATTGATGCCCCTATGGGAGGGTCAGGTGCACATCAGTGCTGCCTGTTGATTACCAGGCTAGTTCAGTGCTAGTTTTCAGTACCAGGCTATTACAGCACTGGATTATTCAATACCAGTCTATTTCAGCTCTGTACTATTCAGTACTAGGCTATTACAGCACTGGACTGATCTTTCAGTTTTTTTTTCAGTGCTAGATTATTTAGTATCAGGCCATTTCAGCGCTGTACTATTAAGTACCAGGCTATTTCAACGCTGGACTATTCAGTACCAGGCCATTTCAATACTGGACTATTAAGTACCAAGCGATTTCAGTACTAGACTATTCAGTATCAGGTTATTTCTGCACTGGGCTATTCAGTACCAGGCTACTTCAATGCTTGTCTGTTCAGTACCATGCTATTTCAGCACTGGACTGTGCAGTACCAGGCCATTTCCGCGCTGGATTGTGTAGTATCAGGCTATTTCAGCACTGGATTATTTAGTATCAGGCTATTTCAGCGCCTGCCACTTTAGTACCAGGCTAATTCAGCATTCGACTAGTCAGTTCTAGGCTATAACAGTGCCGACGTATTCAGTAATAGGCTATTTCAGCTCTAAGCAAGTCAGCTTAATTGACGCATTTCAGTAGCACTAAACTGGCTTTGCAGAATTGTTTTTTGCCTACAGAATGACATTTGATAAGCCTTCTCATGACTATAGTCTACCATTATCATATTAAGCAGAATTCAAAGGAAACATTATTGATTACTTCTCCAATATATATATATATATATATATATATATTATATATATATATATATATATATATATATATATATATATATAATATAAACGAGCAACCTGCATTGATACTATTATGTTAGCATATGAAGCATCAATTGTCTTTGCATCACTTCATTAGACACGTTGAGAAATATATCACAGTAGTAAAAATAGTTTGCCTTTGGCAATTCCCTCTCCAGTTTCATCGGTAAATACCTCCCCACTGAATGATGGGTGATTGTCTTTAAAATCACCCTGTATGTAAAGGTGTAGGTTTAGTCTTTATGTTCTTGCTTACATGTATTACATATGTAGTCTCCGTGGCAAAATGGTAGCTTCTGCGACTCTGAGGCGGCAGGTCGAAGGTTCGCGCCCCGAACCTTATTTACCCTGGGCATACACTCAGGGTAACGATTACATCTGCCAAAACAAGTCCTTCGTAAAGAAGGCAACCGTCCTAGCCCTTAGTAGAAAAGGGAGTTCAAGACGTAAAACCGAATCCTTACATGTATTACATATGAAGTGGATTTTAGAACTGAAGTATTAAAAATTATTTATTATTATAACTATGAAGTAATAGTGTTTACTTATAATCATTAGCAACTTGTACAGTTTTCTCTTTTATCCATCGATTAGTAAATAATAATAATGATAATAATAGATAATAATAATAATAATAATAATAATAATAATAATAATAATCTTTAAATAAGCTACCCCCCTTGTCGGGAAGCTATCCTGGGAACTCTGGACTATAACTCCACAGCTTAGTCCACTGGTCCACAGTGGACTTAGTGGAGTTCTAGTCTAGAGTTCCCAGGTTCGATTCCTGACAAGGAAAGTGAATTATATGAAGAATTTTATAAATGAGTAATGGCATTGCATTTGCTCTATCAATAATAATAATAATAATAACTAATAATAATAATAATAATAATAACGGTAATAATAATAATAATGATGCTGATGATAATAATAATTTGCCTCGTATTGTAGGGCAGTAATGATGATGATGATGATAATAATAATAATAATAATAATAATAATAATAATAATAATAATAATAAAATATAATAAAAATAATAATAATAATAATTTGCCTTCTAATGTAGGGGTTAGAACCTTTTTCTTTAACGAGTGTGACACCAGGACAGGCCAAAGAAAAAAAATGCTCATCGGACCTGGGCACGAAAAACAAAACAAAGTAAAGAGAAACAGAGATGGAGAGTGCTGTGACTTGTCAGATGGGAAGGGATGATAAGAGAGCGTAATGAATATCCGGTGTTGATGTAGGCATAGAAAAAGAACTGTAACTGAAGAAAGACTCAACATCGAACTGACCTAGACAGTCCTATTTAAATCCAAAAGACCTCTAGCTGTAGTATCGCAACGGACGGCTGTTACCATGGGCCAACCTACCTGCGACCTGTAGAGCTTGAGTCCACAGTATAGTGCGCTCACAAAGCACCAGTGAAGTAAATCTTCTGCTGAAAGTTAAAACTACTGATTGGCTGAGGCAAAGGACCATGATAGCACTGAGCCCGACTATTTACCCACCAAAAATCGTGGGCCCAAACCCCCTCTCCAATCACGTGGGCCCAGTGGACTCCTGGCAGTAGCTGAATAATCAGGTAGACCTATAGGAAGTCATCGATCCTCCAGTTAATTGTCCAGTTTAAACGGTAACGACTTCAGACAGTAAAAGCTAATCCAAGCTTGATAAGTACTGAAGCAGGTAGATGTTTCTGTTTATTTTGTTTTAAAACTGAGTTAGTACCATTAGCTAGAGACTCCTACAGGTCCCAAAATCGAAACTTCGCGATAGGAGATACAAATTTGGAATCAGATGTAAATAATAATAATAATAATAATAATATAATAATAATAATAATAATAATAATAATTATTATTATTATTATTATTATTATTATTATTATTATTATTATTATTATTATAAATTGTGCAGCAATGGCTAATGTATTTTCACGAGGTTAGACCGTCATCTTATTTTGCCTGTTGAGGTAATAATAATAAGGACAATAATAATAATAATAATAATAATAATTTGTTAGTGGTTATACTGCATAGGGAAAAAAGTGACACCAGTCTTTTAAAATTCTATATGGGTATAATTTGGTATTCCGTATCATCAGGTACGTCTTTCAAATAATAATGCGTTGGGATGGCGGTTTAGTCTTGATAAGCCTAGTAACAAAAAGCCAGTTTTCAAATTATGCGATAAGCCTACTAGCTTATAACACCTTCAGATGGAGAAAGTCTGTAGAATAATAACGCCTATTGTTCGTGTTTTCTTTTTGGTCTGAATCCTATTTCAAAGTGTGTATAAATGAAATAACTAGCGATATGCATAGAATATACATACATACTTATACCTTGGCTGTTTCCCCCTTAAATTGGGGGGTAGCCGACATCAAAAAAGGAAAACAGTTTGGGGAGAAGTTATTCTCCCCCCCACTCCCCTTCATAGAATATACAAAAGGAAATGTTGTATTCAGTATATTGTGCGTTTTTTGTCAGGAATCAAAGTTTGTTTATGCAGCCTTCTTCGCATTGTAATATATATATATATATATATATATATATATATATATATATATATATATATATATATATATATATATATATATATATATATATATACTGTATAGTTACTTTCAATACACATTAGAATATACAGAATGTAATTGTCTATAGTACTGTTGTGTGTGTTTTGTCTTGATTATTTAAACCTGTTGCTTAAGTAGCCTTCTTCAGTACGTATAAATGAAATAACTGACGATGGACGTCAGAATATGCAGAAGGAAAAGTTGTATTCAATATTGCCTGCGTTATGCTATCGGATTTAACCCTCTTGGCCTCTGCAGCCTACATCGGCTCTATACAGTGAAATAGATGACATAATACAGTATACAGAAAAGTTGCATTCATTATTTTAGTGAGGATGACCTGCGGTAGTTCATAATGTATTGTTGCCTATTCTCAGTATATTTGTAATGTTGTGTCTTTCAATAACTTTAAAATGAAGAAAGTAGATTCTTTTTCTTATTCCCTCTAGACCCTAGAGCAGTGATTCTTAAACAGGGGTGCTCGTACCCCTAGGGGGTGCGAGGCCGGTTCCTAAGGGGTGCGAGGATGCCTATGAATAATTAAAGCAAAATATATTTGTATATACGCGTTATATTTTTCCTGAAAAAAAAAACCTTTTTGCTTCAGCAGTGTTCTGAGATAGAGATAAACCTAAAGTTCTAAACCTAATTTCCTAATGAAGTGGCAAATTTGCAACAGACTCGAGTACAGGGTACACGTATGTGATTCTGGGCTTCTCAGCTGGAAGCATACCCTGTACTAGCAAAGAAAGCTCTCGAAGTGCTGCGACTACTTACCTATATGAGCAAGGATTTTCTTGTCTACTTCACATCAAAACGAAAAACAGAATTCAGCTAAATTCTGAACATGACATGCTAGTAGCACTCGGTACAAAGACACCAAGATTTGATGCCATCATAAAAAAAAACAAAAAAAAAAAAAAAACAGCAGCAATGAAGTCACCAGGTTTGCTGTGCAGTGCAGGCAAAATAATGTAATTTCATTTTTATTAATATGTACTCTGGATTTTTGCCATGAAAAAAGTAAGCTATAGGAATGAAGATTAAATAAAAATAAAACGTGGTTTTGTTATTAATACACATCACATTAACTTTGTATTTTTAGTATTTTTTTGTATATCAGCAATCGGCGGGGGGGGGGGGAACTGACTGCTGATTTGAAAGGGGTGCATATACTGAAAAAGATTAAGAACCACTGCTCTAGAGGCTAGGTGTGTTGTATAATTTAATTTAATATTCTTTTATTTATATTTGTCTTGTGTTTTTTATGTTGGTGTTGTCCATTGTAGGCTTATTCTGATTGTGGGTGAGCTGGGGGTCACCTGTTGACAGTGGTAGAGGTCATGCCACTTCCAATGCGTCTGTGATAGTCACCTTAGTGACAACTTAATTGGGTAGATCCAACCTGTTTTCGGAAAGAGGATTTTGAAATAGTATTATTATTATTATTATTTTTTTAATTTTAGTGATTGATGTCAGCGTCCTTATAGAAGACCCACAAACGGAAGTTCTTATCGGAAAATAAATAATACAAATAACTTTTGTTTTATTTTTTTTTCTTCCTTTGGTTTTTTATTTGAAACTTACAAACACACATATATGTAAGAGCATCTCATATGATTTTGTTCAGTTACGGAAGTTAATAAATTTAAATGAATAAATATGGAATGCTTTTAAGAAAAATTTAAAGCTTTTTATATTCTTTATTTCTTCCTTGTAACAAATAAACATACTATGTGATACGATAATTTAGTCCATTTTTTTTTTTAAAGCCACAGCTTTGCTGATTGTACTGACTGTGTGTGTGTAACTCAACTCTACCGGATCGTCTAAACACAAATGATTTTGATGCATATGCATAATTATTTGGAGCACCCTTACGATACTTTGCATAGTCGACCCTTCCATATTCGAAGAGTCCATATTTATTTGGCAATGATTCAGATGTTCTGCATGTTTGTACTGGAGGGTTACATCTTACAGAGATTGGATTTTGTAAAAAAAAAAAAAAAAAAAAAAAATATAGCTCCTGGGTGCTCTAAGGTTATTCATATTTATACAAGTCACCTAATGTACATTAACCTAGCCTGACCCAACCCAGTCCAGCCCACCCCACCCCATTCCAGTTCTACCAACCAGCCCAACACAACCCAAACCAACCTAACAATTCACGGGGTTATTTATCTTCTGGGGATTTTACCT
>JAXCGZ010004183.1:35000-47500 GCA_037179515.1 Halocaridina rubra
AAATGAGATATAATGAAACATTATAATACATAATTGGTTGGGTGAATGAATATTATTGTCATCAGTGGCGTTTTGAATGTTTCGGAATTATTTGGCAGTCAAAGTTTTTTCCCTAATAGTAATATGCCTTTACGTCGGCTATTATTGAAATTTATTTTGACAAATAGTCATTGCTTGCAATGGACAATTGATAAAGTGTGGAAAATAGTTATGTAATCTATGGTACTCAATAAATATTGAAGGATCACCCGTCCTAGGGGGCATCACCCGTCCTAGGGGGTAATAGTCGTAAGGGGTAATTGCCTTAAGGGGCAAGTGTCCTATGGGACCAAAGTCCTACTTCTACATAGTGGTAATTTAATCCTACAGTATAGAACGCAACTTGAAATTTTAGACTCAGGAAGTCATTTACTAAGCTTATGATAAAAAGTAATTCAAGAAGGTAATCCAACAGACATTCTTTCTCCTGTAATAAGAAATAAAATTAAGTAATACTTGCGGTCACCCTTATTGACATATTGGAAAATAGGGCCTTTTATTTTTTCTTGTAGCAATTATGAATATATTATTAGGTTCCATTAATAATAAAATACTACTACTACTATTACTACTACTTCTACTACTACTACTTCTACTACTACTACACTAATAATAATACTAATAATAACATTACTAATATTAATAATATTAATAAAAATAATATTAATAAAATAATAATAATAATAATAATAATAATAATAATAATGTAGAAGAAGAAGTTCAGTCTTAGACAATAGATTTGTATAATCTAGCTTAATACAGATAAAAGATAAGTAATTTGCCCTGTCACAGCGAGGATGCAGCAAAGTCTTTTTGTTGGCAGTCTACTACTAAACCATCTTTTATTTAGCATCTGGATATCTAATATAACTGTATACGATATTTCCTCAGTATAACCGTGATGTTGTACTCCAATTTGTTATAGCTCCTATTATCAGTTATTACCTGTAATTTCCCGTTTATATTCAAATAGGACACCAAAATGATTATTCTATGATGTAGAAGATACAGTATCGGTGTCTGATGTCCACTGGTTTGAGGCTCGATTCGACAGTGATGTCTTACTGTTATCAGTTATGGCCTCTGTTATCAGCGTTTGAAATGCAAAATGCCTGTTCAGAGTTGTAGAAGAGACAGCTTAAGTGTCTTATCCAATATCCCATCGCTCGATAAAATGATTCGTAATGTATTAGAAAAGACAGTTTCTTCGTCATGTCAAGAAGTGTACGAGACAGTAGTATTTCAGTACTTAAAAAGGTATAATCCCTATAAGAGATGTAGAAAAGATAGTATTAGGTGTCTGTTGTCTACATTCCGTAGCTAGATGGCGTAATTATGATATATTGGCAAAGGGCGTCTCTTGGTCATGTTATGAAATGAGAGACAGTATTTCAAGACTCCAATACTGATGTCTATTTTCCATTACTTCCTGGTTTAATGGCTTGAATTGTGGTGTATAAGAAAAGTGAGTTTCTTAGTTTAGCCAAGAAATGGACGCGAGACTCATAAACTAACAAAGGCTTAACTCCGGCAGCCAAACGAGGACGCCCATTGGTCTCCTGCAGGACCGTTGTTCTGTGAACAGTGTGGAATAATAATAATAATAATTGCCATTCACTGCATCGTGCAGCAAATTGAAGTTGTGTGTGCTGGTCATGCCGTTCACAAATTAATCTGTTTACTGTCTTTCACTTCATATTAATTTTTTCTTTTTTTTTCTTTGTGACACCAGGACAGGTCAAAAATAAAAAAAACATAAAATAAATTTACCCTCATCAAGCCTGGGCACGAAGAAAATATATAGAGAAACGGAGATGGGGAGTATTGTGACTAGTCAGATGTGAAGAGATAATAAGACATGTGAAACGATATCCAAGAATATTTGGTGTTAATGTAGGCATAGAAAGAGAACTGTAACTGAAGGAAGACTTAACATCGAACTGTCCCGGACAGTCTTATTTAAATCTACAAGACCCTTCAGCTGTAGTATTGCAACGGGGGGTTGGTGCCATGGGCCAACCTACTACATGTTGGGTTGAACTATTCGTGTAAAGGGTAAATCATCCTTAAAAGGAATTGGCCTAGTCAAAGTAAAACCTTGATTCTTCGTTGGGGGAATATGTGAATGGAGATTCCCGATCAACCCTCTCCGCCCCATTTAGTCGACTGTTACGGTACGCAGAGGACAACGAGGTGATAATTCTTATTTCCCACCCTTGCAGTAGGAAAATGAAACGAATCAACCGAAAGCTCAGCTCCTTATATGGATAGAATTAGTGCATTTATTAATATCGACTGAAAGTATAGCTAACATGAGGATAGCCCCTTTTGCCAACTCGGTAAGATAATGAGTTTACCTGAAAAGTTAAAGACTAAATTAGGTTGCACTTCTCTGGCTCATTCAGCAGGCTTCAATGTGTTAGTTTACTTGATGCCCAATTTTTAGGCTGGTCTCTTTCGCTTGTTTAGCCAAAAAGAAAACGTACTTGCAGTATACTAAGAGCGCTTACTACATATATATATATATATATATATATATATATATATATATATATATATATATATATATATATATATATATATATATATAGAGAGAGAGAGAGAGAGAGAGAGAGAGAGAGAGAGTAGATAGATAGAGAGATAGAGAGAGAGATAGATAGATAGATAGATAGATAGATAGATAGATAGATAGATAGATAGATAGATAGATAGATAGATAGATAGATAGATAGATAGATAGCTAGCTAGCTAGCTACGCATTGATTGCTCACAGCAGTTATGTATGTATATATGTATGTGTATGTATGTATAAGCGTGCTTGAGTAGTAGATGAAACGTATATAGATAAAAATTCATCTTTTATAGTACTCATTTAAGCATTCCAAGTCATTACACTCTCCATCTCTGTTACTTTTTACTTAATGTATTCTTCGTGCCCAGGCTCAGTGGGGGCTGTTTAATTTTATTTTTTGGCCCGTCCTGGTGCAAAAAAAAAAAAAAAAAAAAAAAATCCAGCATTCAGGGTAAATAAATATAAAGTTCTTCAACTAACGAGATATATATGATTTAGAAACTTTTTGGATTTAACTAGTTCAGTGTAGGGGCAGCTTTCAAGGTGTTATATAAGCTGCCAAACCAAAGCCGTAGATGTATGTAAGACTTTGGCCACTTACTTCCTTGGCGCCATGTTGCATCTATGCCCTGTTAGACGATGGTTTTACTCAAGGGTCAAATACATTTAGATAGGTTCATAACAATAAACAAGCAGCGCATACTGTAGTTCGCTTGACTGGGATGGTGCCAGCTTAGCTGAGAAAAAGTATTTCAATTGCATCATATTAATGTCGACCCTTGGGAGTAGTCGCCGTGGCTCAGTCGGTAGCGTCTCCGACTCTGAGGCGTCAGGTCGAGGGTTCGCACCCCGTCACGGTCTGAGGTTAGCAAAGGCATGCACTCAGCGTAAGGATTACATTTGCCAAAACAAGTCCTTCGCAAGAAGGCAACCGTCCTAGCCCTTGGTTGATAAGGGAGTCCGTGACGTAAAACCGGAACCAATGTCGACCCTTGGGTGCGTGTTCGCGTGAGGCATTTATACATGTTGAATGAGGCGTAGAAACGAGAAGCCATTCGAAAAACAAAGGGGAATTGAAAATAGTGTGTATGTGTGCGTGCGTATATATATATATATATATATATATATATATATATATATATATATATATATATATATATATATATTTTTAATTTATTTTTTTTGCGTTGTGACACCGGGACGGGCAAAAACTGCCCTCATCAATAAAAGCCCGGGCACGAGAAAACACCGAGAGGAAGAAAAAAAAATGTTAAGGGCAAGGCAGAGATGAAGTAATGTTACACATAAGAAAACGATAGACAGAAAAAAAAAACAGCTAAGTACAGAGGACCTAGAAATATGGAGGATTAGGCTCTGAGATGACGATAGATCCGCTTTTTGAAGGATGGTAGGTCATAAGAATTAGGAAAAATAGAAGGGGGAAGAGAGTTCCAGAGTCTTGAGGTAGATGGGAAGAAGCAGTCGCTGCACCGACCAATCCGCGAGCTACAAATCTCCACACACTACCTGTGAGATGAGGCCGCTTGGCGAATGTTACACGTCCTTGCAGTGGGGGAGGGATGCAACTCGCCGACTCATCAGAGCAGCGATGGAAGTAGTAGCGATAGAAAAGAGAAAGGGAAGATACCTTACGGCGAAGAGAGAGATAATCCAGATTAGAAGTGAGAGAAGGATTATTAATGTGAGAGCAGAATTCTAAACAGGGACGAATAAGACCGTTATAGATTTTTAGTAACTGTAAAGAGGTAATGAGGAAAAGTAATGACGAAAGCGAAGCAAAACCTCCAATTTTTTGGATGAAGATTTGGAAATTTGGATTATGTGATTCCTCCAAGACAAATTAGAGGCTATATGGATTCCTAATATGTTGATAGATATAAGAGGGTAAATTTCGTTAGTTTGGAAGACAATAGGTTTATCAGGAGGAGAAGAAGATAAAGAGATAGCGATAAACTGTCTCTTGGAGGCATTGAATTTAATTAAATTTTGAGTGCCTCACTCAGATACCCTCTGCAAATTGGAGTTGAGAGTAGAAGAAAGAGTGATACGACTGATTATGAGTAGCGGATGAAGGTTGTGAAGAAAAGCCAGAGGAAAGTGGAGGGTAGAATCATCAGCAAAGGCATTAAGAGGGGAAGATGGGGATTGTAGAAGATCATTGATGAAAAGAAGGATTAGAGTAGGTGAAAGAACAGAGCCCTGTGGAACATCACTGGTAACAGAGAAAGGGCTAGATGTCGCATCATCAAAAACTAGATATAAAACGATTAGTATCTATCTATCTCTATCTATCTATCTATCTATCACTCTATCCTATCTATCTATCTATCTATCTATCTATCTATATATATATATATATATATATATATATATATATATATATATATATATATATATATATATATATATACTAAATACTATCCTTTATATTGGTAACAGGACAGTATGTATTCCCAAGGCTAATTGTGTGAGCTATCAGTAAGCTCGGTTGGGCTATTGAGAACCGAAGCATATTGTCTTACGCCCCTATCTTCATGCTTATGCTGCATGAGGAGCCTCAGCCTTTGTCGCATGCATTATGGTGTTATAAAAGACTGATTATTTCATTATCTTATCTCCAAGCGTAGTGATCATCGTCAGCTTGTGATGAAAACTCTTTGACCTTATGGGTTTTGGTATGCAATCCTATTTTCAGCTATTTTAGATTACGTTGTATATTATGTCAAAAAACTTTTAGAATGGTTGTCAGATAGTCTGTAGAAATACCCTGACAGGAAAACGAGGGAATACCGTTGATATTGTATAAAGATCAACGCAACAACACCGTGTAATGAGTTCTTTTTTTTTCGCGGTAGTGTTTTTAGGAGAGAGCCTGCATTATATTATCGAAAATAAATACCTGGATGGAGAAGTATTGAAATATGATGGATATTTCACTCCATTGTGTCTGATATAGTATCTGAATTTCAGATCAAAACTTAGCACGAGGGTCTGCCCCTCTCTTTCTTTATTTAATTTTCGTGCTTTTCCCTCCAATTCCCTTATATCTTTAATTCCCTCCCCTTTTTTCCCCTCCTATCCTATCCCATCCTAAAAAAAAAATCCATTGTGTCTCGTGGTATGCATGAAAAACCCCGACGACGCCCTCTGGGTTGCGAAATCCGCAACAACACTTCGACTCATAAGTATTGATCCCGTGACCGGCAACTCACTCCACTGCTAAACTGAAGGAAGTCTTTTTGCTTGGGCGCAACTGCTCTACAGTTATGTTTATGTACGTTATAAAACACCCACCCACATTCATACATACAAACACGTAGTGTTTAACTACCTGGTGTTTATGTTTGGCAGTTGCATGCGTCAGCTAATGCTTGGGTTCTATGAATCGAGGTAAACAGAGTAACACTGGTTGCGCAGATACCTGATATTGCTTAACGATGGACATTTTATAGCTTAGTAACCGCCATCTTTATGATCGCTATTGCCAAGCATAAACGCTCTGTGTACACATTCATTTCTTTGTCTGCAAGACGCACCCCCCCCCCACACTCTCTAGCCTTTTCATATTCTAGCTGACATGATTAGGAGATCTAGAAACGGCTGTAGAACTTGAGTTCGTCTACATAGTGACTTAAATGTATTGCTCTTTGGAAACTGACTTGACTTATACAGTTCACTGTTAGATCAAGTTAGTTCACCGATGATGAATGCAGGGAGCCGTCGCATTCACTCTTCGATACGAAGGCGCATCTCGTATTGATCGATAGTTACAGAGAGAAACGTGAATGGTCAGACAACCTTTGAGCTCAGCCAGGTTAGAGGGCAGAATTTGATGATTGTGTGTTATTCAGAAATTCTCTCTCTCTCTCTCTCTCTCTCTCTCTCTCTCTCTCTCTCTCTCTCTCTCTCTCTCTCTCTCTCTCTCTCTGTGCGTGTGTGAGAGAGAGTGATTGATTGATTGATTACAACCAAATGCCTGAGACAGCGTGAACGATATCACATAATAGGTATAGGCCTACATTAGACGAAGCTTGCGACCCGACTCGGACTGTTCAAAAAATTTTTTAAGAATAGCAGGAGTCACAAAACTGTTTCACTGAATAGGTGTAGGCCTACGCTAGACAGATTGGGCTGCATTGTGGTATTGAAAAAAAAAATCACCCAAACGTGATGTACAACAAAAGCAATGATTAAAACCACATGCAATTGTAGTAGTGTCAAAAAGATGAACATGAAATAGAAGACTACAAGCAAATAATAAAGTTGCTCTAGTAATAGATTGCCCCACACCACAAAACTGCTGTACCTTTTTGAATTGTGACGCCAGAAAAAAAGAAAATCCGCCCTCATCGGGCATAGGCACCAAGAAAACTGAGAAACAGATGGGGAGTGTTGTGACTTGTCAGATGTGAAGGATAACATGTGTGTAACGAATATCCAAGACTATTCGGTGTTGATATTGGCATAGAAAAAGAAAATTAACTCAAGGAAGCCTTAACATCGAACTGTCCTGGACAGTCCTATTTAAGTCCAAAAGACCTTCAGCTGTAGTATCGCAACGGGTTGCTGTTGCCATGGAGGAGAAGGTTGTTGTTGTCAGTTGAGCTGAGCTCATGATTCTTATTGTGGACTCAATTTCAACAACAGCACACCTCGACATACCTTAGAAACCAAAGTTATGCTTTAGAAAATAATACGTGTCATTTTGAAAACTGTAAAATGTGATAAAGCTTAGAAACAAGTCCACATGAGAGAACAAGAGTTTCGGATGGCAAAGTGATGAATATGTATGTGTATGGCAACTTTCACAGTATACATAGGCAAGAAAGACATGATTGTGTAGAAGAAAGAAATATCAGAAAATGTCGGTATGATGAATTCCAAAGAAGCATCCCATCTCTAGACACCTGAATGAGCAAGACAAGAAGTGCTGTTAAAAATTTCCAATTTTGAGACATAATCCATTAGACACAAACAGTGAATAGCTGGAAATGAATTAGGAAATAAATAAACAAACAGTTATTTCCATTTTCAAATGGCTATTTTGTTACAAAACTAAGAGTACACTTATTAGGAGACACTTAATTGAGCAAAAATGTAAGAGGCTGTTATATACACTTACAGTGAACAGAAATATTGTTTTCCCAGAAAATTAAGATTACCTTGAGTTAACAGATGTGTTTAAAAATTATAAATTTGCAGTGACTAATCAGATAACTAAGTAAAACTTATACATCATAGTTATGTATTAACGACAACGAAATAATAATAATAATAATAATAATAATAATAATAATAATAATAATGATAATAATATTGAAAAACGAATAAGGATGCGCGATATCTATTAAAGGAAAAGATTCTGACAGTGATACAAGCATTCATGTTGTTAATAACAAAAGAATAAATGCTAACTATACATTCTAAGCTATTTGGTTTAAAGTGAATTCCCCACGTCCAGGAACTGTATATGCAGCTATATCTATAAAATTGATCTCAGTATTAGCAGAAATTGTGCCCTATTTGGTTCTGTATTAAATATATGTAACTTTTTTTTGTAGTTCATCGAAGGAACTAATGTTCATATTGACTCGAGTAAACCTCAGTTCAACTACTTTGTCGTCTTTAGCCCGATATCTTAAACTGTGTAAACTAGGATACCATTTTTTTTTTATTTATTCAGATAACTGTACATGGGGACATGTGCACATGGGCACTCCCAGTCATATTGCAGTTGATAACATTACAATCTATGTGGTTATGTAAAAACATACTAATAGAATTTGCAATTAATTTAAAATATCATAGCAAGTAATTAATAATAAAATATAGTGTAATAATTGAAGAGTACTTGAAGAGTAATCATTGTGACAATATTTTCAATAGCCCTTGTTGAGTGCTATCATTTAAATTCCGTACTACTGCAGACAATTTGAAGCAGATATAGAATACAATTTTCAGGTTAGAATAATAAGTAGGTACATACATATATATATACACACATACATACACACACACACACACACACACACACACACACATATATATATATATATATATAATATATATATATATATATATATATATATATATATATATATATGCATGCATTAATTAGATGAGCAATAGAAACACCACTGGGGCTTCATAGCCATACATATCAAGGAGAGAGAGAGAGAGAGAGAGAGAGAGAGAGAGAGAGAGAGAGAGAGAGAGAGAGAGAGAGAGAGAGAGAGAGAGAGAGAGAGTTTGTGGTATTCATTTCAGCAAAAGGAGTTATTCGTCCTTACTACAGATAAAGACACATATTGTTAGTTAGCTAGACACACACAAATGGATTTCATGAACGCATCTGACGCGGTTCTGTGTATGGCTAGCCATACACAGAACCGCGTCAGATGCGTTTATGAAATCCATTGGTGTGTGTCTAGCTAAATAACAATATGGTATCCTAGGTTTACACTGTTTAAGAAATTGGGCCTTTAAGTCCTGCTGGCTACAGATGCATTTGGTGAGTTGCAGTCAGTGGGTAAACTTGGGTCAGGCTATGTGTGCTGCATAGTTCAACAAGAATATGACACCACGGTGTTTCGTCTCGGGGGGAAAGTTGTGTCGGTGCTATACAAAAGCAGTGTCTTCTGGCTCTTGGCATGTTGCCTATATGTGAGTGTAAATATTTACATGCAAGGGAAACTCTTTGTATGCCAAATAGGTGCGTTGCAGAGGCCTACACGAGCGCTTGGATCCTCTCCAATGTGTTAATGTTAAGGAGTACCTATTTGCCAATTGGAGTTTTGTGTGTGTGATATATATATATATATATATATATATATATATATATATATATATATATATATATATATATATATATATATATATTGTATTAGTCACTAGGAATGGTTATTTTTGAGACAATGTGTGTGTTGTTATTTTGACAGTCAACACTGAACTTATATTTGTGCAATAATATCGAGTGTACTTCAAACCCAGATAGATTTGTCGCTTTATTTACCTAAACCGAAAGTCGGCTCAGTGTGGTAGGTATATATATATATATATATATATATATATATATATATATATATATATATATATATATATATATATATATATATATATATATATATATTGCTCAGTGATTCAACATCAATATCTGAAGGATAATATTTCACTTCTTATTTTGTGATTTCTTTAACCTTTTCCGCTCATGTCTTGGAGCAGATGAGAAAGATTTTATGTTAGTCTTCCTGAGCTTTTGAGAAGCATTGTATTACTGTGATGAATCTGCTGTTATCACCGGAGTTTCTGTCCTCTTTGGGGTTTGACCCTATTGTTAGAATTTGAGCTCATTTAAAGTCTATATATAAGATTTAGTTGCCGTACATGTTTGTGTGTGCGTGCGTGATATATATATATATATATATATATATATATATATATATATATATATATATATATATATATATATATATATATATATATATATATATATATATATGAGAGAGAGAGAGAGGAGAGAGAGAGAGAGAGAGAACAAAGTTATCGTGAATATTTGTCATCACGACCACAGTAGTCCAATGTGGCTAAATTATATGCTTTTAACAACGGATAATATACCGAAATTGGGTGAAATTGCCATTTTTGTTGGGGAAGGAAGTGCTGTGGTATAGCTTGGTACACACAGTGCGATTATTGAATCCTCTTAGGTAAATGCCATATAGCTGATGAATGAATTCTTTGTATTATTAGCGAAGCAAGTCGCACTTGGAACGTGTCACGCCCTTTTTGTGTGAAAGGTTTCACATATTTCCGGATGTTCGTTTTCAGCTGGCGTGCCACGTGCGACGTTCCATTTTGGTGTGAAAGCGGCCTTAGGCTTTTAAGTCGTTTGCAACTTAGAACGAAGCACCGCCCCTTACAGCACATGTTCATCCGATTTTCACTGTGTGTCCGTATGTCAAGGACTTACAAGTGTTTGATAATGTAAGAGCACATTTCGGGCAGTGAAGGAAAGAAATGAAGTCGAAGAACTCTTTTAATATACTACGTCTGAGTAAAACTGAATATTGTACATTGTGATATATATCCATCCATAGCGTCGTAACAACGTAAATTAATCTAAATGAACACAAAGTACATAAAACACGAATGCTCATTATCTGACATGCATGTACAAATTTAAAGAGAGAGAGAGAGAGAGAGAGAGAGAGAGAGAGAGAGAGAGAGAGAGAGAGAGAGAGAGGAGAGAGAGAGAGAGAGAGCTTGGTGTTTTTCAGCCAAACGAGCGAATTGTGAATGTTGAGTGTGTTAAGCTGAGCCAAGGGGGTGATAAGGGGGAGGGTGTTTTATGCCCTGTTGAGTGTGTTAAAGTGAGTCGAAGGGATGGTAAGGGGGGGGGGGGTGTTTTATGCCCTGAGCGCGTAGTCAACAGTTAACACACGGAGTTGCAATTGTATGTTCGTCTGGCACCACATCATAGATATTTTTTTTTTCTTAATTATTATATGGGGCGTTGCTGTTTCTCCCTGGCCTCTTTCACTCTTTGTGGTCAAGCAAATAATAATGATAATAATAATAATTAATAATACAAACCTTTATTTCCATTACAATACAATGGGTATTCGTCAGCCGGGGCAAGCCTCAACCCCCCACTGTGGTGACCAACCACAGCAGTACCTGCCAGAAAACCGCTTAAACTCTCGGTCTTGGACGGGAACCGATCTTTCGACCTCGTGAATGCAAAGCCAGCGCGTTACCACTGTACTAGCCAGCAGAGGCAAATGAAAGAAAAGACGTCAACAACTATTAGCAATTTGAATCTGGAAATATTGTTTTGAGGGTCCTTGAATCAAGTGAAAAAGGAAAACTCAGATAATATATAGTTTATTATATAAGTAATGTCTATTAATAAAAGAGACTGTGGGTTCACGCACACACACACACACACACACACTTACACGTTTATTTTCAGTTTATCCATTTAATCCGTATAATAATGTCAAAAGATATATTTTTTTTTAAAGAGGAAAAGTGAAAGGAAGTCTAATGTGCTCTTTAAGAGCAGACGTACACTTGTCTTACGAGTTCCAGACATGAAGTTAAGTCAGGTGGCTTCTTCCACCTCGCCATCCGCTTTTGGACGAGTAGCGAAGTATAAATAATAATAATAATAATAATAATAATAATAATCATGATGGTGGTAGCAATGGTTGTGATAATATCGATAATGGATTAATTGACGTAATTCTCTCTCACGTACATAATTTGAAGGGTAGAGAAGGGGAATGGCTTTCAGTCTTTCTCTTTCTTTTCCTTCCAAATTTATCTTCCATTATATGGCACTGTGTTTATGTGTATGTATGTATGTATGTTCAGGTTTATATGTGTACGTATATGCGATTAAGTACATGCACTTTCCTCCGCTGTGTTACCCTCAGATGACAATGATGTGTATGAGTATGCATGGATGTGTCTTTATCTGTGGTAAGGACGAATAACTCCTTTTGCTGAAACGAATACCACAAACTCTCTCTCTCTCTCTCTCTCTCTCCTCTCTCTCTCTCTCTCTCTCTCTCTCTCTCTCCTCTCTCTCTCTCTCTCTCCTCTCTCTCTCTCTCTCTCTCTCTCTCTCTCTCTCTCTCTCTCTCTCTCTCTCTCTCTCTCTCTCTCTCTCTCTCCTTGATATGTATGGCTATGAAGCCCCAGTGGTGTTTCTATTGCTCATCTAATTAATGCATGCATATATATATATATATATATATATATATATATATATATATATATATATATATATATATATATATATATATGTATGTGTATGTATGTATATATGTGTATGTATGTGTATATATATATATATATATATATA